>JAPQWV010000110.1:1722500-1882823 GCA_027422505.1 Craterostigma plantagineum
CAGATTACAAGAAAGGGAAAGGATATAATAGCCTTTAATTTTTAATTACAGGGCAGTGCTCTTTGATGATGACAAGAAACCTTCAAAACCCTTCAACACATTGCCGCATTGACTCGGATCTTGCAAATAACCAGTCTCCATATCATAAACCTGATGCAGCATCTCATTCAAGTAGCAACAACATCACAAACGCCTGAATAGATAATGACAAGCACAGCACGAATCGATATCATCGCACAACAAGGATTGACGATTTTCGTCGTTATCACCTGTTTCTCAATACTCCTCAGCTCTTCGTGCAGCTTGGCCCTTTTCATTAAAAGGGAATTCAGCATTGCAGATGGGTTCGAAGGTATACGCTGCCCTGAAAAAGGTTGCACCCCAAAACTTCAAGATTCATCGAAAACGAAGAGAAATCGGGTAATTCGACAAGTGTTTGACTCGATAACAGATCATTACCTTCTGCATCCATGTGTAGATCGACAATTTTTCGGGGTAGCTGACGTACGATTTGTGTTGGCTGCAATTTTCGATCAAGAACATGGTAGGGTTGGCACTCAAACGACGTCGTTTCAAATGCTGCTTTCCCAATTCCCAGTGTCCCCAAGACAAAACTAAGCGCCACGTTGGATTTTTCGGTTGCCAACTCAACGGCGTACTCAATTACAAATTTCGAAAAGTTGATAACCCTATTTGTAATTTGAAACATATACAAGGCACCGTAACCCCGGATGAAATCATCTCTCCCACGTTCCTGTCTCATTTTTCGTCCCACTTTTTTAAAAATTTCCTCCCTCCGTCTCGCTAATTTAATCACACTTTTCCATTTCGCCCGTCCCACTAATTTTATCATCTTTCCTTATTTAGCAAAATACTATCACAAACAATCAATATAATAATATTAAATATTCTTAAAAGACGTGTTTAAATATACACTTTTTTACCTTTTTATTGTACTATATTATTATAATAATGCCACCTTAATTTGCGTGTCCAGTAACTTATGTGATAAAGTTGCTCGGATGGAGAGTATAAAAACTGATTTTTATAATTATCGATAAATATAAGATATAGATATCAATTTAATCATCATAAAATAAGGAATAAATTAGACGTGTTTATTTGTTTATATAGTATAACTTACATGAAATAATGATGATTTTATGATTTGGTCGATATATAATTAAAATAGTTACCAAATAAAGATAAAAATTTGTGAACCACAAGATTTAAAATTTAATGGTTCAGATTATCTGGGACATAGAGGGGACGTGATTTATGGACCGGTAGATTTCTTGCGTTGTAATCCATTGTTAGAGCGCATTGGCGAATTGTGGCCCATATAACAAATAAATTATTAAGCGTAAGATGACAAAACAGAGTCTGCCAACGAGGAAATTAAAGGAAATAAACACTTTTTTTTTTCTTCAGAAATTTCCAAGAAATGTGATGAATATTGTATCATATACTGATTTAGCTTACTCATCTTGACGGCATCGTATTCTGTAAACAAAAGAATTACATATATATCCATACTATCTATACTCCTATATTTTACTATATTTCCAATTTCGCCGAAACTGATGCTATAGGAAATCTACCCCATGATTTGAATTCTAATCAAACCATACTTCCATGTAGACAGACGGGTCAACCCGCGCCCGTGTGTGTACACAAAGACCTTATTTCTCTTGACCAATCATCGGTCCAATTCCTTCTTTATGCATTTTGATACATAACTAAATGATTAAATTAGATACACATCACACAATGCAAAAGCAAAAACATGCTTGAGAACTTTGACAAAGACCCGTCAAACCCTTTAATAATTAATATAATAATAACCATATGCATACATTCAAACCGTCGCATCTGACCCTCCCTTAAATCCCCCGACCTATATATACGCAATAATCTCATCACGAAGAAGATAAAAGAAACATTACATCTATAGAAAAGAAAATGGAATCAAGAAACAGAAGCAACGGTAATAACGAAAGCAGGGAAGTGAAGTTTCGAGGAATTCGAAGGCGTCCATGGGGAAAATACGCAGCGGAAATTAGAGACCCTAACCGCAATGGGGCCCGCCTTTGGCTCGGGACGTTCGACTCAGCCGAAGAAGCGGCTCGAGCCTACGACAGGGCGGCTTACGCTCTTAGGGGCCATCAAGCTATACTTAACTTTCCCAACGATGGTTACTACAAAGATGAGAACATACCGTTGGCGCAGAGCATTATCAGCAGCATCAACAACAGTAATAATGGTTTTTACGAGGGAACGTCTTCTTCGCACAGTTCGAACGAAGGGAGATTTATCATGCGAGCGCACGATGACGAAGAGAGAACGATTGAGTTGGAGTATTTGGACAATGGTTTGTTAGAGGATCTACTTGTGGGACGAGGTTCCATGCATGGAAATGATATTAAGAGAACGAGGACATGGTGATTTAATGATGTTTGTTTTATTTAAGTCTATTTCCATTTGTTTGTGCTGTCTTTTGTTTGTCCCAGTAATTATATTCTGTAAATTCTGGATCTACATTTTGGGTTTTATGTATTGGTTTGTTGTTTGATTGAGTTACGCCATAATAATTACATGTTTCGAAGACCAAACAATAGGTGTACCAACCAAGCCCAATTTACACCTTATGCGCGGAAGCTGACGTGTCATTCTAACCTGAAATGACGTGGCTTTTTTTTAGCTCAGCAATGTCGAGATATTCACTTTTTAATGTGCTAATTATTGATCTACTAATGTGGATAAGCCACTAATTATGTCTACGTTAGTGATGAAATTATAGGCAATTAGTGGCTGTATGGGGTCTGGGCTTTAGCTAGCTTAGGGTTTGTAATACCCCAAGAAAAAGGAACTGAAAAAATATTATTTTGAGAAGGTTTCCTATTGAGTTTATAATGTGATAGAGCCCCTTTAGTAAGTTTTTATGGCGCACGAGTGAAGGGAAATTCAGAAAAGCATAAGGGGTTCTATTAAAAGGTGAACGAAAAAGCTAGTTATTTGGAGGAGCCCATTATGAATAAAAAAAATATTACAGTTTGTTATTATTGTTTGTTATCAAAATGAGTTTTGTAGTCAATAGTTGTTCAAATCGCTTAGCTAGAAAAGGTTTGTATTTAGCAGACACTATCGGCCTTGTGGGCTTCCTTCATCATAATTCGTTTTCTTCTTCTTTATATATATAAATATATATATGTTCTTGCAGGCAGTATAAAAAGTATTGAATTGTATGTATAAGGGACATAATCTAGTACCAAATATCATTTGTGAATTCCTTCGGATTGACTAATGAAAAGAAACCAATGATCAAATAAAATTCTTATTCGTACAATTCATAATTATCCCTGGTCATGGTTGGGGCTGAAAGCTGCTGGAATATCCCATTGACAAAAGAAAAATTTGTAGTATATGGGACTTAGATTTTGTTTTTCATTTCCTATCAATAGTTATTTCATACAATTAATCTGTTTATGTAAAAATTGTAAAGGACTTGGTAGTTTCCTTTTTTATGCCGCTTTGTACGTGCTTTATGGTCAAAGATGAAAAAGAAAACTCCAAATGAAATCAACTTCCCATGTGGTGATTTTTCAAGGAGTGGAATCTTTTTATTTTTTGTTTATCAACTCACTTCACAATTCATGGTTTGAATGTTTTAGAATATTTGACTAACAATAGCGGCGCATCGTTCACGGGTGCATGATTTATACTAGCTTGCACATAATTCTTGTATCAATTTACAGAACATTTACTAACCTATAGGCTAGAACTATTTTTCATAGAATTGGTGGTATTCACATTAGATATTTTTTTTTTCAATTTTAAAAATAAAATTGAGAATAGCCATGTCTTAAGACGATGAACGGTAACAGAAACATCCTTGTCTTCATACTCCTTCGTTACATCACTCGTAATATGACATCCTCAACACCCCCCTCATATTATGGTTAAGACTTTGAAGGTTTGCCTCCTATTCAAACTACAACTTAGTTTATTTAATCTTAATAGGTGAGCTTATATATAATTAATCCGTTGTATTTGTGTAATGTGTTACAGGTTCTTCTCATCAATTCTTGAAAATGAAAGGTGATTTTTTTTTATGCTTCCATCATCAAGAAATGGCGTTTTCTTCCCTATATTCTTCTAGTCGTCCCAGAAAATATACGTTTTAGAGTCATTACTTTCTTAAATAGTCAAGTCGTACTATTGCCAATAAATGATGTTTAAATTTTATAATGATAGTCGAGAATAGAACCAAGATGAGTTTTAATATTAGTAGTTTGCGCTAGAAAACAAAATATAATAAATAATTATGAATGGTGTAATTAACATAACCAAACCCTACTATAAGCAATCATCCGCACACGTGCGATGGACCCACGTGCCAAGTATTTGTCTGCTTGATTATTCAGTAATTGGCAAATGTCCTCATCAGTCTCCAACATTTAATCTTTTTCTACGTTTTATTCAAAGCAAACCATCAAATCGAAAGTAATAAAGAACAAATTAGATTCTTAATAGGCCACGCGCCACATAAGTGAATGTGCGTCATGCATATACTAATTAGCTTTGCCCTATATACATATATATAAAATGATGAAATACGAAGAGCCATCCATCTACTACGTTGTTGTAATAAAGAAATCGAGACAAGTACTTCTAACCTATACCCTTTTGTTTCAATTATTGTTGGGTTAATATATATAAATATATATATATAATATTTATATATATTATGTATATGGTTTTAATTTCCGTAAAGTTAAATTGTTTTTTGTCACGCTTGCCCGCCACTTGTACTCGATACCTTCGCTGTAAATATGCTTGCGGACAAGACAATTGTTTTTCAGCGAATAATGGTTCATTGCATCTATTTGATTTCGTTTTACATCGAGAAAATAATCATGTGGCTTAAGTTATCATTCTCCAATTAATAGCATCAAATTAAATCAAACCCTGAACTGTGGTTGATATGATAGAAAAATCTACTCCTTTCGTGGCCGTTGAGTTTGTCTGCTAATATACTGATACCAAATCCCTCGTGACTCAGTCGTATTAATTTATATATATATATATATAAATAATCCATGCACTCGTGCGGTAAAGTATCAATAAAGATCATCGACAATATATAGGTACTGCTATTATCTGGATTATTAGTTGATAACATACAGATGGAGTTTAACTAATAAAGAACTTTTAATTAGATTCGTGTGCTGTTCCCAAAAGCATATGATAGAAACCTAATATAATTATTTTCTGTATGCATAAATAAATTACATTACCGTGCGCCTGAGATAAGACTGCATAAGCCTTTTTTTATTAGCTTTCTAGGGGCAATTTTCGTTCAGGTCCTGTCAGGAAAAAAAATAGTTTTAAGGACCCAATCTGTTCAGCAACACTTCATTGTTCTGGAATAACACTTCATTGCCGATAACAGTTCATATACACTTTATAACACTTGTGTAATTTAGGTCATTATCTCTGAAAATTTGGTCCTTTAAACTAAAATTTTCTCTAATAGGACTTGAACCTATTCTCAAATATTTTTGGGGGTTTATTTGTAATTTATCCTTTTTATTACAAGACTTCATTGGGCACAGCCGAGAAAAGCGTAGTTGTCGTGTCACCATATACAGTGTCAAATCATAAACAAAACTCCAAATCTTCAATTACCAAAAGTTACTTTAAAAGAACACAAAAAATAAAAGTTTTGCAAGAAAGGGCTTGTAGTGGGATCATTGAAAATTCCAAGATGTATATCAAAGGGTAAACACGGTGCGATTAATTAAATAGATACAAAAAACTATCCATTGATGCTTTTCAAAAGAACAGTTCAACACGGCACCTACATTATTGCCCCGTAATATTATTATTTTAAGGATCCCAATTAGTTAAAATATCGCCTTGTTGCTAGTGCTACCAAAGATAGTTTTTATTAGTTTAATATCTCTTTGTTTGTGTTAAGTGGCAAACAAGTACATATGACTGAAAGACCATGAGATAGATGTCTAATTATTTATTTGAGAGAGAGAGAGAGAGAGAGAGAGAGAGAGAGAGAGAGAGAGAGAGAGAGAGAGAGAGTAATTCAAAACAAGGTTAATTTGTGCGTTGATGTTTTGTTTCTTTGTTTATTTAGGCATTGTAGATTAGTCTTATGATCAATCTATAAACCCTAGTTGTAGGGGTAAGAAGGTATAAATGGTAATAATGGCGGGGCCCAAATTAAATTATGTGCATAGTTCAACGGTAGACAAAAGATGTATTTTGTGGGTAGGAATTGAAGTTAAATTCAAGTTGTAATTTTATTTATTTTACTATTTATATGTAAGAGTTGAGGGGCCTAGATTATCACACCGAACTGAGCAAGCTACGCAAGGCCTACATACTACCTTACCTATGACAAGAAGATTATGTTATGTACGCAAATAACTATTATTAATTGAATGATACAGAAAATATTTAATAGTATTGCTCGACAAGCTGTGACCTCCTAAGCTTAAACAAAAACCCTCTTAAGACACTTTATTTAAATTCCTCCCGGTTATCTGCTTATTCCTATGTGTCACACCATCTTTTGTTTCATTCTATATTCGAAAATGAGCCCACATTTTAACTCGATCGATTGTCCTAGTATCCTATTTTTTTCTTCCCATTTTCCGATCACACTTTACTTTAGTTCTGTTGCAGAACAATTATGTCGTGCTTAAGAGAACGTTTAAATCTCACATAGTCCTTACAACAAAGTCCACACATGTAATGAATTGCGTCGATAGGAGAATGTTTTATGAATCTAGCGATATGAAATGAACAAACTGATGATATATGCGGCATTGTCCTGACAAACAAAGTATATGCGTTTCAAGCCTTCAAGCGTGGGGACAAAAAGTCACATCTCAATTAATTGTAATCTTCGTTTTTATTAACACTTCATATATGCGTGTATATATAAATATATAGTAATTTATATAATACAGAACAAAATACCGGTCAAAAACTTAATTTGTAGGTGACTTAAATGAATGTATGCCCCCAAGTCATATCATGCATATACAATCGCAAATCAAATTGCCGTTTAGTAACATTTTTTTTGGAGAAATCGTGTCCAAAAGTCAAATAATTCAATAGCGTCTTGTGAAGAACATATCTACACCGTCATGTATAATCTCTTGCATCTTCATACATTAATTATTTGACTACTCAGAGACAGCTAATCTTGCGATGACTCTATGAATAGATGATCAAAGGGTTAGTGAACTCGGTTTACTTCGCAGAAAATATAAGTAGAAGAAATATAAAACCCAAATATTAAATCCAGTGAAAAGCTCAAATGGTTTAGGTTTGTGTTACATCTCTTGTAGCAATTCGCAAAAAAAAAAACGAATCAGTAAATCATACATTATAAAACCATACAAAGGACGGAGTTATACTAAACTTTTAACGATTGCTATTTCTTGAAAATAAAATAATAGAAATTTGTCGGCCAATAAGGGAACCTCATGCATTAAACTACACAATAAAATACAATCCACTTCCTTCGCCCTCAAACGCATATAAAGGGGTATATGGCGTTTCCAATGGTCGCACCTAATTGAACCAAGAACTTGTACTACCATAATCAATTACATAATTTCAAGTACAATCTAGGAAGAAAAAAGAAAATTGCACCATAGCAAGAGAAACATTCAAGAATTCGACAGTCAGACAAAACCATGACTGGTTCTGGTTCTCCGTGTGGTGCCTGCAAATTCTTGAGGAGAAAGTGCGTTCGCGGCTGCGTTTTTGCTCCTTACTTTTGCCACGAGCAAGGCGCTGCCCATTTTGCTGCTATACACAAAGTCTTCGGCGCCAGCAACGTTTCGAAGCTCCTCGCTCACATCCCCGTCGGCGATCGTAGCGAAGCTGCAGTTACAATCTCCTACGAAGCTCAAGCAAGGCTTCAAGATCCCATCTATGGATGCGTTTCTCATATCTTTGCCCTTCAGCAGCAGGTTTTTTTTTTCTTCTTCTTTCTTGGTATGAACTTTGTGTGTGAGGTTTGTAGTTCTCTATCAGAACTCTGCTTCGAACATTTATTGATCATCAGAATCTCGCAAAGGTGTAGTTTTTTTTTTTTTTTTTTTTTTTCCCTTTCCCTTAACTGCATTAGCCCAAGTAATTTAAATTTTTTGTTTTTTGTTAGGTTGTCAATTTGCAAGCTCAATTGGCCTCACTCAAGGAGCTGCAAGCAGCTCAATGCTTGATGGGCAACTCTGATGCTTCAGCAAACCCTAATTGTGGCCAAGCGTTCTACGGCGAAAACGATTCTCCACCTCAAGACCTTCAGAATTGGTGGCAAACCCTTCAAAGCCATTCTCATCAGTTTCATCAAAATTTTCATAGCAATGAACCATTCTTCTCAGAAGCAAGCATGGGCAATAATGATCTGATTAACAGATCGGTTAAGTACGAAAGTCCCACTTGCGATTTGATCCCCGAAGAGAGAAACTCCTACGGAAGCTTGGATTCGTTTGAGATGCAGCTCAACAACAAGCAATGGCCGTTTTATGAAGACGAATTCTCGTCTGATGAACTTCAGTCAGCTGCTTTCAGATACATTAATCAGCATTCTTAGAAGATATGTCCGAGAACTTTGGATGACGTTCGCAATATTTGGCAGCAAGTATGATTAATAATGGACTATATACCGAATGTGGAGGCATAAGTGATGTATCATTTCTTTTTGTTGTCTGCCTTTCTTTGCGAGAATTTTTCTGCTGTAAGAGAAGCAGAAGCAAACCCTAAATGTCATGTTCTGCTGTGTCATCGCAAAATCTGTTTCTGCACCTATGATTTGTACGTGTTTGATTTTCATATATAGACCTATGTTTTAGCTTTTGATTATCGTACAACTATCAGAATATTCAGACTCCTTTTTTTTTTTAAGACCCTAAGATGCTATAGAGCCTAGCAGATAGATGATGCAATAATATTCCTTGATTGCTTCTACTATACATCTAATCTTCCTACAAGCTCACAATCTATATAGTATACTATAATTACCTAAGCTTGACGGAATTTCATATTTTATTTTATTTTATTTTTTATTTATTATGGTATTGTGAGACTTTCCTTGAGAAACACTAACATCATATTTTCATGACAGTATATTACCAGTTTAGCTGTGAACAAAACTCGGTGAACTCCTTTATGCGAACAAACTCGGTTGGCTTGTGTGCAATGCAATTCTTGAACAACATATTATTTGATTTATAAGTTTTTCATCTAGAAAAATATGTTTGTCAATCGCAAAAAGAACACATTTGTAACTTCCCCATTATTCCCCACTGCATTGTTATTATATGAGTGGGCCGGGTCGACCCATTAATACTTGCTAGGAATTGATGGCAAAAAGGGAGCTTTTTCGTGGGCTAATAAAGGATAGATGACACGCTCAAATACTAGCAAGTGTACTAGGTCGTGCAAGTAGTAAAACGGACGAAGTCCGAGTATCGATCCGCGAAGACAGCTCGATTAATTCTAAGAAAATATTCTTAACTCTAATTTAGACCAAAGAAATTTTTATAGTTTTGATGATTTGATAAAAGAGATAAAAGACGCAAATAATAAAATAAACGCAAATAAAACAGATAGGATAGAGCAGTTGACGACGGCACGATTAAGACACATGCTCGGCACGAATTATTCCTACGTCTTCATGCACTATAATCTATCTAATCAGCATGAATCAAGTCAAGGTGAAATTTCCTAACATACGCGCTACCCGTTATTCACGTAACTAGCAACCCTACATGAATAGTGAACCAATCAACTATATTCCTATATGACTGTAGTTCCTACACGTGCATTTAATCTTCGTGAAATTCCCCGAGTTTAGACGCTTTCGGCGCCTAAGGTCTCAGAAACCACACATACGAAACCGAATTTCATCTCTGGTCGGTTTTACGTAGTGATGTTCGATATTTTGATCTAACATTTCCAATCACCTTTTCGGTCTCATGTACTGGGTCAAGAATCGTGTGCGCGGTGGCCGATCACAGACACGTTAATAAACTCAAATAAAGAACACATAACTTAACTCATATGTTTAAATAAGAAAATAATAGCATTAATACGTAGTCACAATCCGGCCTCACACGGCCTTAATCACAAAAGAAATTAAGCTAACATGGGATTAAACGAAATCAACAACGAATCGAAAGAAAACATTGTTGAAAACGAGGTAATAAAGGTATAGAATTCGCCCTCACGATGCTCGAGTCGTCACGCGTCGCCGCGGCGTCTCCCGTCGTGACGAGGGAGAAACGCCTTGGAGACCCTTGGGATCGCTCTTAACTTTCTCTAGTCTTCTTAGCCGTCAAAAGTCGTTCCTATTGCGCCGTAAATCCGCTCCTCTTATTTCAGCCGTCAGCTTCCTCGTTCGTGCTTCTTTTCTGTATTCGCTCAGCTCTTTAAATAAGGTTTAAAACCTTGGAGATAATAGGGCCGATCTTATTCTTCTTCACTTGGCCCAATTCAAATATAGAGTCTAATTCAAAAGTCACGTCTTAGCACTTGGGTTGATAATGTCAAGCACTCCAACATTACTTGATCGGATTTCTCGTCTTTTGATTCTTTTCACGTCGTTATCTATCAATCATGAAATGCAAACGTAGATGTATGATATTAAAGTGAATCATTATAAATAACGATCGAAAATACGCTTTTACGAGGTATAAAAATGACGTAAAATCGTAACTTATCAATAGATAAAAATGGGTAGCCCAATTTCGCCAGGAAATCTAATTGAAAGATACAACAATAACAATGTTGCGCATGTTATTTACTGTTAAAATCGGTTAGGTTGTTGCGACAGTTGATTCAATTGTATAATCTATTCCATGCTCTTAATAAATGATTATTTATAATTTTACCCATGATTGTCAAATTACAATTTTACCTTTAATATTTTTCATTTATTACACATTTATCGGCAAATCAAAATTTTATTTTTTAAACTACTTTATTAATAAAAATGTACACAATATAAAATAATTTCTCATATTAGTCTACATAAAGAAAAACTCTTCCTACTTTTACTTTTCTTTTATAAATTGATAGAAGCATTATATACCTGACGATGTAACTATGTGCTAACTTTTACATTTTCTCTTCGTTTTTTCACACACGGTGACAATCGTCGTCAAGTACAGTATTAAAGGGCGAACATTCATTTAGGTGAAAACTCTATAAAGAATGACGGAATGTAATCATGACTTTGAGAAACAATTCAAAGCAAAACTAGTCGAAAGTTCATAATTTTACACACACACACACACAAATATCAGAGAAGGTTTATGACGTTTGCATATGAACAGAGGTGAAAGTATCGTAAAAGAAATTTAGTGAATAGAAAGGGACAAACAATGTGTCACAGCACAGCCCAGGTGCATGGTCGTGATGACTTTTGCCAAACAAATGTTATATATATATTTGTATATCTTTATCCCATGCTCTTTCACTAAAACTGATACATAATCAATTAAGACCACTTTCTGCTATTTCTCATATTCCCCAAGAACTTACTACTTTTGTCTTTCATTTTTCACTTGAAGGTGTCCTCGTCTTCCCATTCAATGTTTTCTTGTCTATACACATATTGTTAGGCCGATTTAATCCAACCTAGTACTGAATCAATGGATTAGTATTACCTGTACGATGAATTACGGAAGCAATAAACGAAGTAATACCGATAGACGAATTGTAGAGTTGGAACGAGAGCGCGCGAGTTCTTCAGAAAAGTCGTCAACTCAAATATGATTCAGCAACCCTAAACACTAATGTGTTTAGGGTATTTATACAAAGCCCTAATGGGCTTATTGGGCCCAATATATCTAATATACCCACAAGTCGGGTATATTTACAATTAGGTCCTAGCTTAGAATAAACTACAAGATTAAGATAACCTACTTTAATTGAACACAATAAATAATTCCTAACAATCTCCCCCTTTGTGTTCAATTTGCAATTCAGCGCTGGTTATCTTCGTCTTGTACTCGTCCTGTGTCCTCAAAGAACACGTATCAGAGTTGTGTACGTGAATGCATTTGCATGCATGTTCTTCTTTATTCACCTCCTCCTTTATCTTGTCTTGTGACCTCTTCTTTAGGAGATCCAAGCTCACCATGTTCTGAACTTCTCTTCTTGAAGCTGCTTGTTGGATCGCCTCTTTTTGTGTTCGATCTCTCCCCTGGATAGTCACCACCCCCTACGCTTGTTCAACCTTTTGTTGGATTGAGGAGTTCTCTTTAAATTTGGAGAGACATACACAAGTCGAATCTTCTCTTTAGGTGTTCCAACTCTTCCTTCACTTGTCGCAACTCCCCCTACATTTGTTCAACCTTGTGTTGGGGTTGGGAGTATTCTTTAAACTCGAAGAGCTGTACACGAGTCTGCAGCTTTGATTCTTGAAGTCCATGCTGAAGTTGTTGGCCGTATCTTGTCATTTGAGTCCGATATCTCCGTTCGATTGCAGCTCAACTCCCCCTACGTTTGTTCAACCTTGCGTTGTTATTGGGGAGTTTCTTTTAAAATCGGAGAGTCGTACATGAGGCGACAACTTCAATCTGGACTCTGTGGTCTTCGCTTGATCTTGGCGACGCTTGAGATTTGGCATTTTCTGATCTATATTGCACTTTCGTCGTGGTGTCACTCCCATTTTGCTTTAGTACTCCCCCCCCTCATGACCGAGCTGGGAGATCGTCATGCGATAGGTCAAAATGGGGCATCGTCTTTGGCAAAAGAGATCGCGTCGTCGGAACAAGAAGAAGGTGTACGTAGTGTGTATTTTCCGAAAATGTGTATGGGCTCCTTCGGATTTTTTCATCAATTACAAGAGAGCCTATCTTCACAGTGGTACGCGCGGCGGAAATGGTGGGTGCTCAGGTTGGGTAATAACCTGACGGAGCCACAAAGGCAGTTCGTCGACACGACTCAGAGTTAACTGAGACGTGGCCTGTGAGGACAGGGCTTTATAAACCGGGGCCACATAGGCGTCCCGTTAACATCAATCTAGGAGCATAGCTCATAGATGATGGCCTGAAACCGTTGTTGTTTTGACGTTGCAACGGTAGGACTTCCTTCCGATCATCGAAGCATGTCGTAGTAGGACATGTCTACGAAAGTTCTGATCTGGTCACAAAGTCCAGATAAGAAAAAAGTGTATGTGTCCTAAAAAGATGTAAAAATATTTGGATGGTGAGGACACACTAGACTCGATGTGTTCAATAAAATTCAGTGGTGTGGGGCTGACTACCACTTAGTTCAATATCTCCTGCTTCCAAGTGAAGCAGTGATAGATTATGCGGCTCCCCGTGATTTAGTGAAACATCGGTCTGTTGGGAGATCAATGAGTGGGTAAGGCTCGGTTGTGCATGCGCCGTTGGACCAAATGAGGCGTCTTCTACCCGGGAGCTGATAAAAATCAGCTCCTGCACCTATATGGGATGGCCCGAATATTTTGTGAGGCAAGGGATTTTGTTATCTTCCGCTCTTCGGTTTTGTCAAGAATTGCCAATGTGACTTTTATGAACTTGAAATCGTCACCAACACTCGGCTACGTTCCGGGGTTAGGTTCGGTTTGGTCTGACTGAACCATGGGAACTTAGAATCCATGCGTCCGTCAACTTTGGTGAGTGCTACTTGATCAGCAAGTCGGAGCAGGTCGGTTGATATCATCTTCGTGATAGTGTATGATTGTCACTCCTTTTGGAATTCTTGAAATCTTGAAGGTTGAGTTTTCAGTTGAAGTGCGTCTTGGGAGGTGGAAACGCCTGAGAGGATTTTCTTTTTCTTTTTTTTTTTTTTTTTTTTTTTTTTTTTTTTGCTTTTGTTTTGTTTTTTTTTTTTTTATATATATAAATAGATATATAATAACTTTATATATATATATGTATTATCTTATTAATAATGTAATAGTAACTATATATTATATTATTTATATATGTATATAATATAGATATATAAATATATATATATATATATATATATTTTTTTTTTTTTATTCCTCCCCTCAAATGATGCACCTAAGATGTACTTCCCCTAAAATTTTACCTTCCTCGTAAATATGAAGTGATACTCCCCCTCAATGCATGCACGTTTAAAATTATAAGTTCTCTCCCAATTAATTAAGCGTGAACGTATTTATTTATTTTCAAAGCAGATGCAAACTAAGAATTATTATTCTTTAAAATTGCATTAGAATGTACGTTTTTATCGCTCTAAGTTAGAATAGGTATTTTGCACTTCAGCTCATATGCATACAGAAAATTTAAGCTCGAAATTTTTAAGATGCATGCATAATGAAAATGTACCTATAACATGGTATTTAATGCATTTCAGCTCATGTATGCATGCAAAAATTTAGAATTTAAAGTCTTTTTGAAGCATGCATAACTATAATGTACCCTTTAGTTTCAAAATAGGTATATAGTCTTTTCAGTTCGATACGCATGCCAAAAGTTTAACTATGGAATGCATATATAGAATTTACCTACGTTTAGTTGCTCGCATCGCTAACCAGTCGTGTCTGTGGAGCAACCCGAGATGCCATACACGCTGGGATGTTTAGCTGCCCTCGTCGCATACCAGTCATGAGTGTGGAGCAGCTCTCATAGTACCTACTCATGCTGGGATATCTGCAAAAAATTATCGGGACTTTGGTACCCATTTTTGGATGGGTCCTCCCTTGTTAGCAGAAAACAAGTTAAGCACATAAGGTTCAGATATTGATCCTAAGTCATCCTTTAAAGTCCTAATCAATTTAATTTGTGATTTAGGAATCCATAGCTTCAATCCTTGTTTTGGGTGTTGAGGGGATGTGGAGTGATGTTTTTGCTTGGGCACCCAAATTTGTTTAACATTAGGACTATACCCTGTTGAGTTCTTATGCATCAATCGATTGAATACAGGTGTGTTCGAGACGTGGCTTGCATGAGATGATGGCTGTCGAGTAGAAGAATGATGCATCTTATAAATATTAGATTTATTAAAACGGGAAACATCACAATGCTTAATAGTCTTCGATGAAATGAAGTTATGTTCATCAGAAGCATAGTTTGTAGAGTAGAAAGCCTTGGTAGGAGAGGGTTTAGATTTTGATTTCCTGGTCCAGTCCATCGTCTTCGTCTTCTTGGTTAGTTTCTTGCCTGTTGCTAAATTTGACACATTACTAGGAGTTAAATCATAAGTCGAAGAAGAACCAACTTCAGATGAATGATCGTTGAGATTTCTTAGGAGGAAAATTTCATTTAGTAGTTTCTCTTTTTCGAACTTGAAGATTTCAATTTGATTTTGGTGTTCCTTTGCTTGTAATTTATTGATGTTCTGGAGACGCGAGATTTCAGCTAGAAAGTCAGTCGTTCCTTTTGTTTGTATCTTGTCTAGTTGAGTTTGCGAGCCTGACTTAGCAAAGAAGCGTGCATCGTTCCTGATTGTGCTGACACTTGCTATTCTGAAGCGAGAATTTAGGGCAAGTGCATCATCGTAGGAATAGTAATGATTTGAAGGAGACGCGTAGTTTTCAAATAGCAAATCATGTCTTTTGGCTTTTTCTTTCCCTTTAATTTCCTTGTGGAGTGACGCTTCTATCTTAGACTTAGCTGAATGCAATGGTGGGGATAAACCTATGGGGTTGTTGACTTGTTTTTCGTGTGAGGAGATGATAGTCAGAAGTACGTCTTTTTCCACTTGGAAGGCAATCTTTTCGGACTCAAGAGTCGAGCGCAAATCACAGATTTCACTCTTCTTGAAATCATTTTCCTTTTCGGAAAGTTTTTCTTCTAGATCTCTTATCCTAGTCTCATATCTGAGGGATGTATCCTGAGCTTGTTCTAGAAACGAGTTTAACTTAGCCTTTTCTACTAGTTCGGTTCGCAAGACCTTTTCGTTGTTCGCTAACCTAGTTTCTAGTTTTCTTAATGATTGGTTTTCACTAGACATAGATGTTAGTCTATCTTGAAGAATTGAAATTTCTAAATGTAGATCAGAGTAAGAATCGTGTACCTCAATTTCTGAAGATGAGTCAGTTGGGAGAGTAGCTGCAGTGATATGTGCTTCATCTTCAGAGTCAGCTTCGACATTTGCCATGGGGCGCAGGCCAACACACGCGGCGCAAGGGTCTCTGTGCGGGGAATTTCTGAGATTTGATATCTCCTCTAAAAGTTTTTTCTTTTCCGCTTGAAACCCTACTCTTTCTGATTCCAAGGTTGCGTTCAATTCGGAAATTTTACTAGCAACCTCCGGAATTTTCAACCACGAGATAGGTCTATTACAATGTAAATCGTTTTCCCCGTCAAGCGCTGAGAAGGAATTTTGTGCGACTAGCTTCGCAATAATTTTCTCTAAAGGGATAACTCTGGTGAAGTAGTTATTGCGGTGTTTAAGAGTAATTTCATATTGTTGAGCGCCTACATTCCACTCAGTTGCTATGAGTTCTAGACGATTTAGCTCAAGTAATTCATGCTTTAATTCCTTAATTTCTTTAGCTCGTTCATTCGCTTTCTGTTCCCAATGATACGACATATTGAAAGTGGCTATTGAAAGTTCAGTTCTGGAAAAGTTTTGATTTTGTTGAGAGATACCGTGAAGTGTCGAAACAATTTGACCGTCGCAAATTTTTAGTAGAGACTTGTTGGTCCGTTCTTGTGGTAGGTTGGATGTGGATCTTAATCGTGTTGATCAGCTAAATAGATCTCTAACTCAGAAAAATCAAATAATGTTAGAAAAATAATAGATGATAAAATAATCACAGAGTTTAATTAAAAAAGTGCAATTATCGAAAGGTAATATTAGATAGGATTAATAGAAGTCTGATCTTATGTTGAATCAATAAATTAAAGTCTTCGAAGGATTTACTCAAGAGCTTAATCAGACTTGCGAAATAGATTTTGATTGTCTTATGTCGAGATTTCGAAGGATAGAAGTCTTATGTCGAGATTTTGATTGAAATGAAAGAGAGAATTCGACTTTAAAATGTCGAGAAGCAAAATTGAAATAAGAGATAGAATTCGACTTAAATTTCGAGAGGCAAAGTTGAACTGAAAGATAGAATTCGAAGAGGATGTCGATAACATAAATAGATGTCGAGATCGTATAATATCTATAGAAGATGTCGAGAACTTCAATAGAAAATGTCGAGTTTTGTGAAAAATGTCGATAGCGAAGGATCTCGAGCTGATGAGTAAAATTCAAAGAAAATGTCGAGAGGTAGGATGTCGAGATGTGATGTAAAATGTCGAGGCAACGACGTCGAGCAAAATTGATATTTTAGTCAAAAAAGAAACTCGACATTTCAAAGATGTCGACATTGATGAAATTAAAAATTGTTATAAACCCCTTTTAATAAACATTCGACACCAATTGTAAACCAAAGATGAAATGTCGATATAAGAGAGCAGTGATAGAGTCTTTGAAATGTCGAGAAATTATAACAGTTTCAGCCAATTTTAAACCAGAGGAATGTCTAGAACTTATGATGTCGAGAAATTATAAAATGTCGAGAAGTGCGAATTTGAAATCTTCAAATGTCGAGACAGCTTAGAAAACAAATGTCGATAGAAAATGTCGATAGAAAACTCGATAGAAAATGTCGATACAAATTTAACTCGATAGAATAATGTCGATATAATGTCGATAGAAAAATGTCGAGATAATGTCGAAACAAATGTCGAATGGAATATAATGCAAAATGTCGAGTCCCTTAGTAAAATCTCGAGGCAGATGTCGAGATCGATTTCGAGCAATAATTCGAGCAAAATGTCGAGAGATTTCAAATGTCGATAAGCTTGGAAAATGTCGAGAACTCACACAATTTAATGATAGACTTCGACTAAGGAAGATTTCGAAAGATTTCGAGGTCGATGCCGGGCTGAATTTCGAGCAAGAGCCGCAGATTTCGATAAGGATCTCGAGAATTTTCTCCTCTTCGCAAAAAGAATCCTGTTTGTCGTCAAAATCTGTTCTTCGACGAAAAAAAAAAAACTGATAATTTCGATCAAGAATTTCGAACAGCGAATATACGCCTATGCGTTCTCCATGAGCCGAGAAGAATCTGGGAATTTGGACGAAGAGGAATTGATGATTTTTGAATTAAAAAGCGAAAAATTCGAACATCAAGCCGAGATAAATCTGATGAATTTGATCCACGATTTCGGCTCTGATACCACTTGTTATGCCGATTTAATCCAACCTAGTACTGAATCAATGGATTAGTATTACCTGTACGATGAATTACGGAAGCAATAAACGAAGTAATACCGATAGACGAATTGTAGAGTTGGAACGAGAGCGCGCGAGTTCTTCAGAAAAGTCGTCAACTCAAATATGATTCAGCAACCCTAAACACTAATGTGTTTAGGGTATTTATACAAAGCCCTAATGGGCTTATTGGGCCCAATATATCTAATATACCCACAAGTCGGGTATATTTACAATTAGGTCCTAGCTTAGAATAAACTACAAGATTAAGATAACCTACTTTAATTGAACACAATAAATAATTCCTAACACATATATATATGTATATATACATATATATATATATATATATATTCTATACAAATGTACAGGTGGGTCATAGGCAGCAACTTTAATATGATATGATTGAATTAGTTAAATACATGTTGATACAGCTAAATGCTTGTGCTTGAATCCAAGAAATCAAAATCTAGCACTTAGGGTCTCGAAATGGGGTCGAATGAACTCAAAAGGGTACAATTTATCTCTTAACTAAATATAGAAAGGTCATGATGCCAACTGACACCAATCCATTTGTTGGGAACATGCAAATTAAATGAAAAGAAATGTTGGAAAAATACAATAAATATTATACAATGGATAGCAAGTACATACATGTGTCATGAAAATAAAGCCAAAACCATCCTCACAAGTACTAGAAGGGGCAGTTCAAATTAAGCCCTATTTTCATGTTAGAACAATATAGGTAATACAGTACCATGATTATTTTTCTCTCTGCGTGCCTTGAATCTGAAACAAATTTATTAAAAATGGGACCTAAGAAACAACTCCCATATCATTATTGAGAGGTTGAATGATGCTTTGTTTATTTGGACAGAGAGAGCCACCAGCTATAGTTGAAAAAGAAAACATTTCATCTTTCACACTAACGTATTGCTAATGCTCTTTTTGTTCAGCTTTCAGATTTTGTTGCATCGTTTCAGCTTTATCCAAATTTTATTCATTATTAATCAAAGAGGCTGACGATGATGTTCTTGAGCAACCGAGTAATGGCACTTTTTTAATTGCATTTAATCATAAAGAAGCTTAGGTTCTTGAACCAAAGACATAGCATAAAACACAATCGTAGTTAGTTATTTGCTAGCAACATATAGACGACGATGAGCCTAAGAGTAACCAAGCCTAAGCTCCAAATCTAAATCCTCCTTACAATCTTGGACCAAACCCATGTTCAAATCCAACCTCAAGAACTCATTCGACTTACAAACCGAAGCATCTTTAATCATCGAAAAACCCTTGAACTTATAATCAAGCATAGCCCCTTTGTTCCTATTCATCATATGGTGCTGCAAATTATCGTCTTTGGCCTCAACTTTTCCTTCGCCTATGCACACCAAATTGCTAGAAAGGCTATTGAAAGGAGAAGACTCAGAATCAGGCAAAGGTGACCATGGCGAGATAATATTAGGGTTAGGTTTAGGGTTAGGGATCGTAGTAGAAGAAGAAGAATCCCATGATGAAGGAGATAGCCTCATTCTTGCACGATCTCTCCTATGAACGTTCATATGACCACCAAGTGCTTGCGCGGACTTGAACTCTTTCTTGCAAAAGCTGCATCTGTAGTTTCTTTGAGGCCATGAAAATCCATAAGCACGATCTTTCTCGAAGCTCGAATTCGAAACCTCCCATTTTGAGTTCCTCAATTTCCGATCACAGCCCAAGTTCATTTTTTCTTTTGTTGGCCACGGTATTGAATAAGAAAGGGTCCTTTTTTTATCCCCCAAAAATCAAGAAAAAAGGGAGAGAAGTATTTATCTATTTTGAAGAGAAGGGTTCGTGATATTATATAATTCTTTCTTCATGCTGAGGCCTAGCGATGGTCATGAAATAAATGTGTGAATGAGATGAGAGTACAAAGCATTTCATCACCTGCATAAATTGTCCGTTACTAAAACTAGGGATTGCTTAAAGAGTGAGTGAAGAAGCTTTAGGGTTTATGTGGGGTTGCTTTTTGCCAATTAAGGAGATATCTAGTGGACCTTTAGCACACTCGACATTATTATATGTTGTCCTAACAACAGCTTTCGGCAACTATAGTTAATTATCATGTGTCTGTGATTCGGCCAATTTCGATATTTATGTGCACTTAACTCGTCAAAGGATATTTCTTCTTAGAATAAAGATCTAACTTTTCGTAGAAATATTCGAAAAGAGGGTATCTTAGTTCGCTTATTGACTATGTATTAGGAAATAGAGTTTTTAATTAAGGACCTTTCAATTTTATTAAATAAAAAAGAATTATTCGTAAAAGGTCGTTCTTATTGAAGCCATTGTTGGAACTAGAGAGCATTTTTTGTTCGTCCATAAACAGTTAACTTACAAAATATAATAAATTGGTCAACTGGTTATTGGTGGGACTAAATTGTGAATATTCACATCTTGAGTACTCATCGTATACGGTACGGAAAAACAAAGGACTGATCTGGTATCGAAAACGTCAGATTAAATGCGAGAAAAGTGCGTAATCAGCAAAAAGAAAAGGCCTTTTAGGCCCATTTGCCGAAGGTAGCCATTTTTGGGCCCTCGTATTTCTCTCTTGCATTAGTTACCGTCCATAAATCTCAAATAACAATGTCATTTTATTTTTGGTTGAATAAGAATATTCATTACCACCAATTCAGTTTTTACACATACTATCAATAGAGAAATAAAGAAGGGGGAAATTATAAAATTAAGTCATTAAGTATACATGTTTTCGTTTTTGGGTCACTATGTTTGATAATTGCAAAAGTAGGTCACTAACTTTTCACGTGAAAACAATTTTGGGTTTTAGATCACTAAGAATATATTTTTTCGATTTTGGGTCACTAAGTTTACATTTTCAATTTTGGGTCACTCATTTGGTACTAATGTTATAAACATAGTGATCCAAAATTGAAAAAATCTGAACTTAGTGACCCAAAATTGAAAAATATATTCTTAGTGACCTAAAATTGAAAAAATGACCCAAAATTGTTTCACATGAAAAGTTAGTGACCTACTTTTGCAATTATCAAACATACTGACCCAAAAACGAAACCTTGTGTACTTAGTGACCTAATTTATAATTTTGCCATAAGAGAATATTAGCTAAGCTGAGAGGGACAAAAAAGCGCATCTGAGAAACAACTCCAACTGCATCCCTGAATCGATTTATGTCAAATTTGTATTACAAATATATAAATCTCATACTCAAATCTTTGATAACAGAATATATAATATAATATATATATATAATATATATTATATAATATATATATGTATATATATATATATATATATACACGTTCACCTCACGTAAGAGCTTGGGATGAAAACTTGTTACAAAATCTTCAAACATCAATTCAAAAGTTAGACTTATAATATTGACCAACAACAAACAAGGTCAACAACTCATTGCTAACGTTTTCATACACAAACCTCGTGTAATGGAAAATTAAGAAATCTACAAAAACCCAGTCAATAGTTACAACACGCGTTCTCCTGGGAATTTTCTAGTCTCGTCAATAACTTTATTTTATCTTTAATCCTCTACATTTCTTATCTATATGATATGTATATATTTATTACTGTTACATTCCGCAAGTCAGAGATCATTAAACTAAGGTCCAGTCCAAGAACGTTATTACAAGCGTTTTAACGTAGTAAGACTTGACATCTCTAATAAGCATAATTTTTGAAGCGACTATGTCTCTGCAAGACCAATTCAAGTCAAGAAAATCCCTGAAAATCAAACCATTAACAATCATAGAAAAAATTTCAACTCCAACATCCTAATGCACGTTCATCCACTATAAATATGCCGAGGGCATCCCCCAAAAACGTATCTCTCAATAATTTGGTGTCTTAAATCCTCAACCCATAAAACAAGAAAAAAAAATCTACATCCTCGACATATATCCGAATTCCAATACTATTATAACTATATGATGGCTCAGAAGGTGATCTTAGCTATGATAGCACTGTTTCTTCTCCTTTCTACTCATACGATAAAGCCTATTGAAGCCATTAGAGTACTCCTCGACGAAGATGAGCTCCAATTGAAAATAATGAAATATGCTGAGGATATCTTTTTGCTACAATCTAATAAGCAAAGGGGTCGATCAACTGGCCCCCCTTCGCCAAATGGCTGCACTTGGATTCCAGGAGGTCCAGGAAATCCATGTTAGTTAAGCAAGTGCGTGAATATACATACAACAACCTTATTTTTAGATGAGTTATAGGTTATTTGTTCATTCTTTGTAAGAATCTTAAGTGTTCAATATCTGTTTATTTTATGAATCTTTGTTTGGTAATAATCGAGATTTAGCTCACTATTATAAATAATAATAGTCGGCTCTTTGCCTTGAATTCATCTTGCCCAACTCGTGTTAAGACCCTTATTTATAGTAGAGCATACAAATTTGTACTTAATACCGATTTCAGGATGATATTCCTTCAAACATTAATCTCTAATATTAGGGTTTGGCCAAAGCGGGCCGAATCTTGAAAAAAAAAAAGATGTAATGTAATAAATACGTAGTAATCATCAGCTATAAATAAAACCTAATCACAGTTCATGCTATTGACTAATAAGCTAGCAGCATCAGAAAAAAAAAAACCCTACCATAATAATGTTCGATCTTCATCTCGTTTCGTGCGTGTCGTTTCCGCCGTTGATTTTGCTGATGATCATCATCTTATCGTCGAAGAGAAGTCTAGTCATGAAATCATATCCAATCTTAGGTTCACTTCCCGAAATCTATCGAAACAAAGACAGGCTCCTCCAGTGGTTCTCAAAAACCCTAAATTCAAACCCTAATCTAACCCGCACGATCGACCTGCCCTTCGGCGAAAAGTTCGTCATGACATCGAACCCATCGAACGTCCGACACATCCTCAAGGCGAGCTTCGAAAACTACCGCAAAGGAGACATCTTTAAGACGAACTACGGCGACGTGTTTGGTGATTCCATGTTCGTCTTGGACGGCCAAGGCTGGAAAGATCAGAGGAAATTCGTCGGCCGCGAGTTCAGCGCTAAGCCCTTCCGCGAACTAATGGTTTCCACCTTCGACGACGAAATCCTCCACCGTCTGATTTCGGTCCTTCGAAACGCAGCAGACGAGAAGTACGAGGTCGATCTCCAAGACGTTCTTGTGAGGTTGTCCTTCGACAGCATCTGCAGGCTTGCAATTGGCTACGATCCAAAGTGTCTTTTGCCTTCGATGCCCGAAGTAGAGTTCGCGGATCGATTCGAAGAGGCTCTGCGAATATCCTTTGGTAGGCTCTTATCAATCAGTCCTTACATGTGGAAGCTGAAAAGGGCTCTTAACGTAGGATCAGAAAAGCGACTCAAGGTTGCCTTGAACCACGTTCGAAGCTTCGTCTTGAACATAGCTCGAAATAGGGCGAAACAGCTGAGAAACGAACCATACGAAGCAGCGAATGACAGCGATATCATGTCCAGATTATTACTTAGCTCTAGCAATGGCGTGGTGAGTGAGAAATACGCAGCAGACGTTGCTATAGGCTTGATTTTGGCGGGCAGGGACACCACTTCGTCGGCGCTGACCTATTTCTTTTGGCTGCTGTCGAATAATCCCAACGTCGAGAGAGAGATACTGGACGAGGTAATCGAAGGTGCCGAGAAGGTGGGACCCACTTCGTACGATGATGCGAGGAAGATGGTCTACACTCACGCCTGTCTTTGCGAGAGTATGAGGCTTCACCCGCCGGTCCCCTTGGACGATAAGCAGGCGATGGAAGACGACGTTTTGCCCGATGGGACGAAGGTGAAGAAGGGGACGAGGTTGACCGTCAACGTTTATGCGATGGGAAGGGTTGAGAGGGTTTGGGGGAAGGATTGGGCGGAGTTCAGGCCGGAGAGGTGGTTGGAGGCGGCGGATGAGGTGGGAGGGGACGGCGGCGGCGGGGGGAGGAAGAAGTGGAGGTTTTTGGGGAAGGACTCGTGCGATTATCCTGTCTTCTTGGCTGGGCCGAGGATATGCCTTGGAAGGGAGATGGCTTTCTTTCAGATGAAGAGAGTAGTGGCGGCGGTGCTTCGGAGGTTCAAGGTGGTGCCGACGGCCGTGGGCGGCGGCGGGGTTGTTGAGCCCCCTCATGAGTTGGTTTTTACCAGTAGGATGAAAGATGGTTTTAAAGTGAGGGTTGAAGAGAGAGAGAGAGTGATGTAATGATTCTCTAGAAGAAAGTG
The DNA here is from genome assembly GCA_027422505.1 of Craterostigma plantagineum. Lineage (NCBI taxonomy): Eukaryota > Viridiplantae > Streptophyta > Magnoliopsida > Lamiales > Linderniaceae > Craterostigma > Craterostigma plantagineum. The sequence goes on from JAPQWV010000110.1 coordinate 1,746,979, forward strand.
TTGTGCTTTTTTTACGAGCTAATAAAAAAAGATGATTAATTATCTTATGTATGACGATTGGAATATGAGTGATCAGTGGTGCTTATTAACATTTCTATGAAATAAAATTTAGTTCTTCATGCAATGACTCTTGCCATCCATGCACGAAAAAACTTCGATTTGCTTGCGATAATGCATAGTTCAACAATAATTCCAACAAATAATATTAAGTTCAAAATCTCAGAATATTTCATTGCACCGACGCCCATTGGATGATAACGCAACACATTCCTATATTCTAAGTTATGTTCTCTATCATTATACTACAACGTACGTGTCTAGAGTGTGGACATATGTAAAATAGATTTCCAGTACTTAATTTCTTGCAGAAACAGGACCTGCTTCATTAAGGAACACGACGGACTTAATTTCGTGGATTAATTAAAATTTGTTGCACATTTAAACTAAGTTTGGCGCTCATTGATTTGTTTAGAACTAAAGCGTACACCGTTTCTGCTTATATTAGTACTATTCTAACCGGCAAAAACCTTACAATATAGTAAGGCGCCTCAAACTAGTAGCAGCTATGGACATCAAGAAACTGTACTCATATGATCCTTTGTAACCTAATACCTACATTGATTGTTATTAAATTATGGACTCCATAAAGTTTCAATCTTTTAAATAGTCGCCAACCAAGCGAGCAAAGACCTAAAAAACGTTCACTACTCCTCAAGCAAGCCAGGAAAAAAAAGGATTATTATCATGTTGAGCGTCTCATTATCTTCGCTGTTCTTGCCCATCATCGTACCTCTGATCATCATCATCTTCTTCTTCTTCTTCTTTGCCTCTTTAACCAGCGATTCTATAAGCAGCAGCAAAAAGTGCATTAGATCGTTTCCCATAATTGGCTCTGCGTACGAATTCTTCCTCAACAAAGAGAGGATCTGCGAGTGGACTTCGGAGATCGTCAACTCCACTCCAAACCTAACCTTCTCCATCGACCTACCCTTCGGAAGGAGAGACGTCATCACCTCAAACGCCGCCACCGCTCAGCACGTCTTCGTTACGAACTCCAGCAGCTACGGAAAAGGGGATTACTTTAGGACTGTCTACGGAGATCTCTTCGGCGAAACCCTAATAGTGCTGGACGGCGAACCATGGAAGGCCCAGCGGCAAATGGTTGGCAGGGAGATGAACGGAAGGTTCTTCCGTAGTTCCATGGAAGCCATAGTCCACGACGAGGTGTTTAACCGTCTGATTCCTGTCCTAAAGAACGCTTCGGACACCAAGTCCGAGGTAGACCTTCAGGACATTCTCGGACGGTTCTCCTTCGACAGCATTTGCAGGATAGCGTTCGATTACGATCCCAACTGCCTTTCGATTCCTATGCCCGAAATTGGGTTCGTGGAGGAATTCGAAGCGGCGTCGAGGATATCCTTCGACCGAATCTTGTCGGTGAGTCCGTACGTGTGGAAGATGAAGCGAGCCCTCAATTTGGGTTCGGAAAGGCGGCTCAAGGAAGCCATAGAGCGACTCAAAGGGTTCGCCATGGACATGGTGCGCGAGAAGAAGGAGAAACATCAGCGGCCGAAGAACGACGACATCGTCTCGAAATTCTTGAGCCACGGCGTCTCCGACGAGCGCGTGGCGGAAAGCATCATAGGACTGATTCTGGCGGGCAGAGACACGACCTCGTCGGCGCTGACGTGGTTCTTTTGGCTGCTGTCGGAAAATCCCAGAGTGGAGGGGGAGATATTGGAGGAGATCGATGGGCGAGTGGGGTCCACGGATGATGCGAAGAAGATGGTGTACACCCACGCCGCGCTTTGCGAGGGCATGAGGCTGCATCCGCCGGTGCCTATGAACGACAAGGTGGCGCTGAACGACGACGTTTTGCCAGATGGGACGGCGGTGAAGAAGGGGATGAAGCTGACGTTTCACGTGTATGCGATGGGAAGGGTCGAGGGTGTCTGGGGCTCGGATTGGGCCGAGTTCAGGCCCGAAAGGTGGTTGGAGGCCGGGCCGGGCGGGGAGGATTGGAGGTTTGTGGGCCGGGATTCGTTTGTTTATCCTGTTTTCTGGGCCGGGCCGAGGATTTGTCTCGGCAAGGACATGGCCTTCTTTCAGATGAAGAAAGTTGTGTCGGCGGTTTTGCGGAGGTTTAAGGTGGTTCCGACCGTGTGCGGCGGCGGCGGCGGGCCGATTCAAGAATTGGAGATCACGGCTAAGATGAAAGGTGGCTTAATGGTGAGGATTGAAGAGAGGAACGACTAAAACTATTTTTTCAGTAGAAGAATAAATCATATCATATGATGAAAGCGTGAAACTTATCAATGGTAAAAATATTAATATACTCCAACTGAGAGAGAATGAAACAGAGCATTAAGCATCTGAATTTCTCTTAGAACACTCCTAATCTTATCCTATTCGAGAAAAAGGGAATTGCACGACCACGAATTTACAATAACACCCTCATAACCAAACGCTAATTACCCACTCATCCTTCACTTCTTCTTAGCCACCGTCGTCTTCTCGGCCAAGGGCTTTCCCGGTGCTTTTCTTTCACTGGAGCTGATGCTTTGGGCTTGGTCGAAGCAGCTGATGCCTTCGGCTTGGAAGAAGGTTTTATTAGCCTTGGAAACAACCTTAGGTTTCGCCGCGGGTTAGGGCTCGACGGAGATTGCTGCCGTCTCGGACGCACGTTCTGTTCGGAGACCAATCGAAGCCCATTTTGATTCAATAGCAAACCACCCTCGTGAAACGTTCCGCTCGCCGTACTAAACAGAAAACAAAAAAATTAGCTGACGACGAGCAAGAATAACGAAAATAAAAAAACTTGAAAATAAAACAAGAAGATAAGCACAGGAATGTGGAAATCGGGGATGTTTTTGAGCTGGAACTCGAAGCTTCAACTCCTTGACAGGCTTCTTCAACTTCGTTTTCTTTTCCTTTCGATACTTTTTCTTTCTCTAGCTCGTCTCTTTCTTGGCGGTGACTGGCGATGATTGATGAGAGAGAAGTAGCAGGAGATATAACGTTGCACGTATTAATGGGCCTTTTCCAGTTAATGGGCCGTCTAAATGGGCTCAACGGCGGCCCAATTATATTTCATTAATTATATTTTTTATTTTGTGAAATATAAAGTTGCGAAGGTTCTCCAGCCCAGCCCAGCCCCACTGTAGTCTTTGTCTTCTCCGCGACGAAATTGTCTTCTCAGCTCAAATATCGAGTGATTTGCCACTTTCTGCAGCGCACTTGGTTTTGGATTTCTCATTGCGTCTTGCCGTTTCGACCGATCAAAAAGAATGTTCTTTTTGAGTGAGATCGAGCATACGCTGAGATTGCCGCCACATCTCCTCAATTTGCCTCTCGATGAAGCCGTCAAAGGGCAGCTCGATTCTCTGTTCTTAGACAAGGTGTGCTCTCCTGCGTTAATTTTGTTGTTCATTCTTTTCTTTTTGATTTCAGTTTACGTTGCTTACCGCTTTCTTTGTTTCGATGATAATGAAAACGAGGCTAGGTTATTGAGAAGCTGGGATTGTGCGTAAGCGTCTACGATATTCTATCGATCGATGGAGGATTTGTCTTTCCTGGTGATGGTGCTTCCACTCATACGGTACACATCATTGATATATACCTTTTGGGGACATCATACGTGGAAGCTTTTCAGATTAGTTGAATATTACTTTGAAGTTCTGCGTACGAAACTATGAAATTCTTGGTCTGTAGGTGAAATTCAGGCTGGTGATGTTTCGACCATTTGTGGGAGAAATTATATCAGCCCGGCTTAAAGAGTCTACAGAGCAAGGCTTACAATGTATGTTTTGCTCGTTCTTCGATTTTGCAGTGTCAATTATGCCAATGTTCTTCTGACTTCGGTATTTTCGAAGTTTATTGCATCTCGTTGGTGAGGCGTTTAGGGGGACAACCGAAAACATCATGTTTAACACTTATATATGGTCTGACTTCTGAATGATAACACCTAAGAAGAACAACAAATTCGAGCCATATCTCTCAGTCACTAGTCTGTAAAGAGCCATCGAAGGCATATGCTGCCATGTTTCTTGGATTTTGATGTTTGATTGTGCCCTTTACAGTGTCGCTTGGATTTTTCGACGACATCTATGTGCCCATTACTTTTCTTCCAACCCCCAATCACTCCGAACCCGACCCACATCGCAAGTAAGAACCCCTTTCAGCCGTCAAACTTCACTGAAATATTGGAGCTTTTTTGTTTTCTGATATCAAATTCTCAGGAATGCAACTATATGGTATTGGGAGTACGAAGGGGAAAGCTTTTCAATAGACCGAACTGATGAGGTTGGTTGGATGTATATTCATTCAACTCAGTTACCTTTTTCGAAAATCATACGAACTTGCCTTTTCTTGCTTGGCTCGCAGATTAGGTTCAGAGTTCACAGCGTTAGTTATCCTCCTAAACCTTGGAGCAGCCGAAACTCGCCGAAGCAGAGCAAACGGCAGATCCTTCAGAGCAGCTGAAAGACACAAAAACAGAGCATAAGGAGGCAAAGCCTTTCGCCCCTATGGTGATCACCGTATGTCGAACGTTTCCCTTCGAAATTTCTTATTAAGGCTTTTGGGTTTGCATTCGATTGATTTCGACTATCTCTGAAGTTTCTTGGATTGTCCCTTTTTGTGTTGTGTGGCTCAGGCAGCTCTCGACGGTGATGGTTTAGGACCAGTTTCTTGGTGGTAGGAAGTTGTGTTCTCTTGAGGCGCAAGGATGTAAAAAGACCAAGTTTTTATGTTTACCATCTATTTATAATATCAATTCTTTACTCAATACGGAATGAATATTTTTTACTCTACGACCAAAGTTTGTAATCGTTACCAAAATAAATACAACTGGGAAGTATTAAAATATCATCGTATATATTTCTAGACTATTAATGTAAGATGGACAAGGAAAAATTGGCCTTCCTTTATTCCATTTCCATTTCCTCTCCTTTTTTTTTTATCACAAATATAATACTCCTATGAAATGAAATAGTAACGCAGTTACGTGTAATAAAGAGAAGGATTGATTGATTAATTGCCTGAAAGTGAAGGGAAACAAGAAGCAAAAGATCGAAGATCGAATGGCTGCTGCAACTCCTCTGAGCTCGCCGCGTATCGGCTCATCCCTTCGAATTCGCTGCTGCTACAAATTTCCCATACCATTCCCTGATTTCTCTCACCGCTATGCTAGTTCTGCAGTTAAGCCTACTATCAAAACCTTGATATCGACAGACGTACGACGGCGTTATCTGCTACCTCGGCGCCGGCTGGTGGTCGCAGCTGATTCTACCAACGGCGCCGAGCCGCCGCGAAAATACGACTTCGATTTGTTCACAATCGGGGCGGGAAGCGGAGGCGTACGGGCTTCGAGGTTTGCGGCGAATTTTGGGGCTAAAGTAGCCGTTTGCGAGCTGCCTTTCTCTACCATCTCGTCTGAGACTGCTGGAGGATTTGGTGGAACGTACGCCGCTTTCTTTTTTTCTTTTTTCTTTTTTTTCCCTTTTTTGAAGTTGGAATTTTGATAGTAGGATATTATCTGTTGAGCTTGAGCATTCATAAATTCTGTGAAGGTGTGTGCTACGTGGGTGCGTGCCAAAGAAGATTCTAGTGTACGCATCGCAATTTTCCCACGAATTTCAGGAGAGTCGTGGTTTTGGATGGAATTTCGACGCCGAGCCTGTACATGATTGGAGCACCTTGATTGCTAATAAGAACGCCGAACTGCAACGACTTACTGGGATTTACAAGAACATACTAAAGAGTGCTGGCGTTTCGCTGATGGAGGGCAGAGGCAAGGTTGGTGATACTCTTTGCGTTAAACTACTTCGTTGTTTCTCTGATGCTTTTACAGCGAATTCGATGGTTTTTCTCTTACATCTTGGACAGATTGTGGATCCTCATACCGTGGATGTGAATGGGGAGCTCTACACTGCGAAGAATATTCTTATTGCAGTTGGCGGGCCTTTCATTCCCGACATTCCTGGAAAAGAATATGTAATAGATTCTGATGCGGCCCTAGATTTACCTTCGAAGCCAGAAAAGGTTGCTATAGTGGGAGGAGGCTACATTGCTGTTGAGTTTGCTGGAATTTTCAATGGCCTGAATAGCGACGTTCATGTTTTTATGAGGCAGAAGAAGGTTCTGCGAGGCTTTGATGAAGAGGTAAACTGCTCGGCAACTCTGTGTATAGTTAAAAAAAAAATGGCAGTTCATCTGCTGTTGTTCTGCAGATTAGGGAATTTGTTGGAGAGCATATGTCATTAAGAGGAATTGAGTTTCACCCCGAGGAATCACCTCAGGCCATAGTGAAGTCCTCAGATGGTTTGCTTTCGTTAAAAACTAATAAAGGAACTTTCGACGGCTTTTCTCATGTCATGTTCGCTACGGGGCGCAGGCCCAACACAAAGGTGGTGAATGCTTGCATTTATCAGTATTCTAAATTTCTTAAGTATTATATGGTGGAGACCACCTATTTGCATGCTCTTGCCCAAGATTAGATAACTATGAAGTTGTTACCAACACTTTGGTTTTATCCGTGTTGTTGCAGAACTTAGGCCTAGAATCTGTTGGAGTGAAATTGTCAAAGAACGGAGCAATTGAGGTAATGCAGTGTGTTTATCTGTATGCCCTGTTTTTCGCCGCAAGTAGCTGATAATTCATCTCTTGGCTATTGACCTTATTACAATCTCAGGTGGATGAATATTCCCAAACTTCCGTTCCGTCGATTTGGGCTGTTGGAGATGTAACAGATAGAGTAAATTTGACCCCAGTTGCATTAATGGAAGGAGGAGCTCTCGCAAGAACGCTTTTTGCTAACAATCCTACAAAACCTGATCATAGGTTGCCTTTCTTTCGGTTAAGACTGAATTTTATGTCTGAATTTAAACGTGACCATTTATCCTTCTCCGTCTTGCGCAGCAATGTGCCATCTGCCGTGTTTTCTCAGCCACCTATTGGTCAAGTGGGCCTCACCGAAGACCAGGTGAGATGAGATAGAAAGGATAGCTGTAAATTTATCGAAAATGAACGCTCGTATACTTCTCTTTTTTCCTCAGGCAATTGAGAAGTATGGCGACGTCGACGTTTACACCGCCAATTTCAGGCCTATGAAAGCTACCATCTCGGGCCTCCCCGATCGCATGTTCATTAAACTAATCGTATGTGCGAAAACAGATAAAGTTCTGGGCCTCCACGTCTGCGGAGAAGAAGCGCCCGAAATTGTTCAGGTTTTTTTACGCTCAGCCAAGCCGTATAAGCCAAATGTTTGAAAATATTATGTTTTAAACATAAATTGTATCTTCGATATTCAGGGATTTGCAGTAGCCGTAAAAGCAGGCTTAACGAAAGCAGCCTTCGATGAAACGGTGGGCATACACCCTACAGCAGCTGAGGAGATCGTGACAATGAGGACCCCAACCAGGAAAATACGAAATAGTCCTTCCGAGGTTTGTTGCTTCTCTTTTCTGCATCGTCAAGAACGGTGTGATCATAGTAATGAACTGAAAACGAATCGTACGTATATTTAATTTGGTTAGTTGTGATTTCAGGGTAAAGCGGAATCAGATGCAAAAACTGCTACAAGTGTTTGATTTTGGTGTGCTACTTTGGGTGCGTGCTATGCCCAGCATTTTTTTATAATAAAGGTGTAGTATAATTTGTGCGATAAGTTAGAAATGTGATGGTCGTTTTATGCATACTAGGGGTGTGCAATGATTTTAGAAAAAACCGTCCGGACCGCCCGCACCGCAGCACACCGAACCGTATAATACAATTAACCGTCAAAACCGCGGTTTAACTTTATTTACAAAACCGCGCCGTAATAATGGTGCGGTGTGAATTTTTTGTACAAACTGCACTGCACTTCAGTTTTCTAATTTTGTTACTAATTATATTTTATTTTTCTTTATGGTAATCTTATACTAGTCATATGTGAAATGTATTTTTTAGATAATTTTTCTTTACTAATAAGTCTCTTAATTATATGTTAATTTTGTTCATATATGAAAATTATCATTACTAACATACTTAATTTTATTTTTCATGTTAAACATGTTTATGTAAGAGCAATCGGCCGAACGTGTTGGGTTAAAATATATACGACTTGAACATTTAATAACAAATTGACTTACTATTTATATTTTGAACTCCCAATCGGAACAAAGTTAAACCAATATATTACAAGAAAAAAATTGGCCCCTAATATAAGTAAAGCCTAATATAAAATAAGATAGCGATACTAATTTTTTTGGACACCGGTGACGCTTCGATAAATGAGGCAAATACATTGACTTGCGTCTTGTTTATGAGGCAAGACGATGTCTCATCACCTTGTGCGCCTATTGCTTTTAAAAACTATTTTTTCATTCGATAAAATATAGTTTCTTTATTCAGTTAAAAACTGCAAAACCGCACGACCTCACCAACCCGCTCGAAACTGTACGTGTGGTTTTACTTTTCAAAACCGCGGTTTCAGAATTGTTTTCCAAAAAAACTGCATATAGTGGTCTGGTGCGGAATTGGCCGAAAACCGCACCCCGCACACCCCTAATGCGTACTATAGAATAGAACCCTTGTTCAAATTTACTTTCGTTTTTTCTTGCGATGTCTACCTATGATTTCGAAATTTTATTTATCTATTCTTGCTATCACCAGAACTGACGATGTGTTGCAAAATGCTCTAACAATAATACGATAGTTATGGTGAAAAAATATATGTAGTTAAAGATTGTAGGAGGGGAACAAAGGATCGTGTAAGTAGGGATAAATCTCTTCTACATCCACATGCTAAAGCCAACCCACTCATGTTGACGTTGATGCACTCATGTACACAAAATTAAAGAGGGCAAATTACATTCGTAAGAAAAATAATTAAAGCCCACGTGGACTTGCCAAATACATCAACCCGACAAAAAGGTTGACCCACCCACCTCACATGGCTTGCTTTTTTCTTCCCCTTACATCAATTCAGTTGACTTCTTCGGACGTTAAAAAGAGGAAAAGACCAACTTTGTCATTAATTGTGAAAGTGAACGAAAGTTTTTCTAAGGCGCAGGAAGCTTAAATTGACCCAACCGCTCATAAAAAAATGTATCAACGGTCGTAAATCCCATCGATAGTTATAATCCAACGGTCGTCGAAGCTGCTTTGACTTCCCCTCATCTCAACCGTCGGATCCTCCTCCCTCCCTTCCATCCCGGCGTGTTCATCGTTGTCCCACCCACTCATCGCTAAGAAGAAAGAGAAGGCAAGAAAGAAATAAAAAAATCATGTCTTTGTTTTCCCCGACAAGTGTATCTGTAACGGTCCAAATTCATGTCCCCAACCAACACCCTATCTGTCACGAAGCGCTTCGATCACACGCTCGCGTGGACAAAAGCGCGTGGGTCCCAATCATCCCAAAACTGTCGTGGATTCCACGCACACGAGGAACAACTCGCCTAGACCGTGTCCCCTGGCTTGTCTCTGCCTTCTAGTCTCAAGATTTAATAATAATCTCCACCATTGCTATAAAACTACGTGGCGAAGAGCTTCAATCTCATCTTATCTTTATTCTCTCTCTCTCTCTCTTTCATCTTCACAAGAAAACAGATCAGATCTTAACAAAGACAATGAGCTTCGAAGACAACGATTTGAACAACCTCAAGGCAACTGAGCTGAGGCTGGGCTTGCCTGGAATAACAGAACAATCCGACCAAGAATCGTCGTCTTCTTCCTCGTCGCTATCATCGTCGTGTCCTTCCAAGAACGGTGACAATAACAAGAGATCCTGCGAAATAATGGACGACGGCGCAAGACCTCCAAAGTAAGAGTCTTGACACTATTTCTTGGGCTTCTGTTCTTCTAACACTGCCACTAAATCAGACGACCCTTTTTTAACTTCAGGGCTCAGGTCATCGGCTGGCCGCCGGTGAGGTCTTACAGAAAGAACGCCGTTCGTCGGAATTCCGAACCTGAATGTTCGGGGATTCTTGTGAAGGTGAGCATGGACGGTGCGCCGTACTTGAGGAAGGTCGACCTCGGCGGCCACACCGACTACGGCGGCCTTCTCCAGGCGTTGCAGGGAATGTTCAAGTGCTCCATAGGCGAGTACGCCGAGGGATCTGAGTATGCGCTGACGTACGAAGACAAGGATGGGGATTGGATGTTGGCCGGCGACGTTCCGTGGGAGATGTTTGCTTCTTCTTGCAAGAGACTTAGGATTATGAAAGGGTCGGAAGCTAAGGGCTTGGGATGCTTGTAGATAGATACGTATATTGTACACACACGGAGATCGATTGATATATGCTTCTTGTTTTGTTGTAGTAGTGAGCAAAGATGTGATCTTTTTTTTTCCCTTTTTCTTGGACTTGTAATTCATAGATTTCACAGGAGAATACACACGTATACTGTATTTTATTCATGTTATGATAAATTTATCGATACAAGAGTATAAATGAAACTAGATTGCCATAAAGATTGTTCATATGCATTCAGTTACAAACTAGTTTTGCCATAAAGAAGAAGAGGTCTAAAAGACCGTTTTGCCCTCTTATGGACTTAATAAGTCAAAATTTGGGCCCAAATAAAGATAACGGATCAGTAAATGGGCCGAGCCATTCATGGTCTCGTGCCGGCCACGTGGCATTGGGCAACTCAACAAACGCCACGCAACGCTAAGAAGTGTACGGATTCCGTCTACTACATACAGTCTTTAGCTCACCATCTCTGGTTCGTCGGCCCAGGATCGTTAGTTAAATCAACGGAGAAAAATGCTCCGCCGTCTCGCCGTTCAACGGTTCCTTGAGATTCGTCAAGCTTTCCGCCAATTTCCGCAGGTACTTTCCTCCTTGTGATATTCTTCCCTTTTTTGTTTGTTTTTTGTGTAGCTTTCGATTACCTGGATTTGTTGAATAGCCTGAGTGATTGTTTTGTGCAGGCCCGATCGTTCTCAACTGCGTTCAATTATGTAAGTTGATTGGTTTGGTTGCTGTTATTATTCAGAGATACTGCTTCGTTTCTGTTTATTTTGCTTACTTTGTTTTTCGTTGTATGATTTTGGGTTGGGATTTTTGTGAATGCAGCACATTGATTCTCCGGACAATAAGCCGGAGCTACCATGGGAATTTACTGAATCCAACAAGCAAAAGGTCAGCTTGCTCGTAATTTCAGAATTTTCTCAAATCTCTGTTCTGTAGGAGGATGAAAATTGAGTTGCTGGCTGTTTTGATTGTTATTCTTTCATATACAATTTACATCTTCGTACACGTACATATCATCACGATTGTTTTTACTTGAACTTGCTTGGCTTCTGAGTGCGATGTAGCTGAATTCACTTCACAATATTGTGAGTTTTTCTTGAATTTGCACAGGTTAAGGAGATATTGTCCAACTACCCATCGAACTACAAGCAATCTGCTGTAATTCCTTTGCTTGATCTTGCACAACAGCAACATGGAGGTTGGCTTCCTGTTTCAGCCATGAATCATGTATGTCGGTCTATGGCATTTGGTTTTTTTGCATAATACGAAGTAACATACACAACGGAGAGTTAAGTTGTGCTAAAATGTTTAGATTAAAAGTCGTCATATGTCGTATTGAACTGAACTATCACGATTTTTCTTCTCTCAATCATGAAGGTCGCTAAGATCATGGAAGTTGCCCCAATTCGTGTGTATGAGGTAGCAACGTTCTATTCGATGTTCAACCGTGCAAAGGTAACATTTTTCATTGTCCAGACAACCATTGAATTGCCAGCTTCTTACCTTGTGGCTTTAACCTCAACCCTTTCTGCAATGGTCAAGGTTGGTAAATACCATCTTTTAGTATGTGGCACAACTCCTTGCATGATCCGTGGTTCTAGAGAAATCGAAGATGCGTTGCTGAAGCACCTCGGAGTAAAGCGCAACGGTCAAGCCCTTTAACTATTATGGAATCTTAATTCTTATGAGAACCTTTTTCTGGTTTTGATCTGAAACTCCCATATTCTCTTCTGCAGAGGTAACCAAGGACGGTCTTTTTTCCGTTGGAGAAATGGAATGCATGGTCAGTATTCACTAGCCGATAATCTAAATATATAAAAGAAAATTTACAATAATAAACAGCTTCTGGGCATGTGCAGGGATGTTGTGTGAACGCTCCGATGATTACGGTCGCTGACTACTCCAATGGATCAGAAGGATATACCTACAACTATTACGTATGTCGCATTCTTTTTCTTCTCATTTTCATTTTTCCAGCATTATAGAGCATACTACATATTAGTTGCATTCTGACATACAAAATTGATCTTTTTTTTTTTTTTTTTTTAATAATTCACAGGAAGACGTTACTCCAAAACGCGTGGTAGAGATCGTCGAGGCCTTGAAGAGAGGAGAAAAGCCGCCGGTAAGACAATTTTTTCGCCATCTGAGTTATCGGTTGAAGTTATTAGTGAAAAAAGTTCGACTTTTTTAATTTTATTTATTCAGCGTGGGACGCAAAATCCAAACCGTATCAATTCTGGGCCGGAAGGCGGGAACAAGACGTTGTTAGGCGAACCTAAGGCTCCTCCTTGCCGTGATCTCGATGCATGCTGAGCTGGCGAAAACGATCGACGTTTTGTTCATTTCGAATAAAGTGTCGAAATGTAAGAATTTGTTCTACACTCAATAAAAATCAGAATACACAGAAATATCTGATAGCCTTAGATTGTAAGAGTGAGATCCAAGAGTTTGTTCAAGAATGGTTACATTTTTTCCGATTTGTTGTACCTCACAATTGTTACGGGTATATAGGTACGTGTCACTAGTTAATGGGGTGGCGTTAGGCTTTATAGAGTGGCCCATTTATTATAAGTAGGCCCGTTATGATTTATTCCTGGCCCAATACGAGTAAAGTTTTCTGTGTAGCCGCCAAAAAAATTCACCGAAATTCAAAAAAGCAATTAAAAGAAAAATATTAATTGACGTGCCGTGCGAATTACTCTTAAAACAGTCCAAAAATCCAATCTTTCGCGACCCGTCTTTATTCTTATTTCGTACGAGTCAGCTTCGAATTCGAGTTCTTGAGGTGAGCAGATAGTTATCTTGTTCTGTTTGGTTTACGCCTTTATTGGTGTTTCTTTTTCCCATCTCTTTGGTTGTAGGGTTTATTTAGTTGTGGTGTTAGATTTGGTTAGGTCTGGAGACGAATTATGTATGATATATCCTGTTTTGTGTGATTTGTTGAGTTCTAAATATGTCAGCGACGGTATGTTGTTGAATTTATACGTTAAATTTATCAGATCTGTTTCTTTGGACATGAACGATATGGAATAATGTGCTGTTAAATTTGTCAGAGCTGTGTATGATTGAAAGCTTCATGCGTTGTAGTTCTTAATCATTCTTTTTCATAGTCAATGTTTAATCTCTTATAATCGAAGGGCAGATCCTCTTGTTATATGGCGTTTAATTGATTGTTTACAAGATTACTTAACAATTTTATGTGTGCTTTGTTTTTCTAAGCTATTGTGGTTGAAGAAGAGAAGAAAAAAAAAAGACAATGGCTGGAAAAGGTGGAAAGGGTCTTGTTGCTGGAAAGACGATGGCTGCTGCTGCTTCTGGAAATAAGGACAAGGACAAGAAAAAAGCCGATGTCTCGCTCTGCACGCGCTGGCCTTCAGGTATATTTTTATAGCTAAACCATGTATGATTCTTGATAGTTAGTTAATTGTTTGTGACATGTTTTGCATTGTTTCCTTTGCTTTGGGATCTTTTGCTAGATCATCTTCTAATTGAGTCTTATGTAGCTTCTAACCTGCTGCGTCAAAAATTTCTGAATATGCTAATACTTGTGCACTGTATATTATGTAAAAAGATTTGACTTCCCATGTCCCTTGTTAGATTTATACCATTTATCAATGCTGGGGAAACATTCTATTCATGTACTGTGTGACTTGATATGTATGGACTGACTTCTATATTCTTCAAATTTCTCTTGTTTTTCTTTCATGGGATGCTCAGTTTCCAGTTGGTAGAATTCACCGTCACCTCAAGTCAAGGACGACCGCTCACGGACGAGTTGGAGCCACAGCTGCCGTTTACTCGGCTGCAATTCTTGAATATCTGACGGCAGAAGTGCTCGAATTGGCTGGAAACGCAAGCAAAGATCTCAAGGTGAAGAGAATCACGCCAAGGCACTTGCAGTTGGCCATTCGTGGAGATGAAGAGCTCGACACGCTCATCAAAGGAACCATCGCCGGCGGTGGTGTGATACCCCACATTCACAAATCGCTCATCAACAAAACCTCCAAGGAATGAACTCAATCGGTTAGGCCTTCGACCTTTAATCCTAGTAACTGCGTTTGCTGTCAGTGAATGCTTCGTATTAATCTCGTTAATCTTCCTAGTTTTAGGCTCTGCAAATGACAGTTTGGATCCTTGGCTTTCTTTCATTACTTGGGCAAACGAGATGTAACAATTTCCTAGTTTAATGCCTTGGGCTCGACTCTATTAAATGGACTATCTGATGATAAACGTGATAATTGAAGCATATTTTTTAATAGAACTAGTTAATATTTATAGATCAGTCTAGAGAATTGATGATTTAAGAACATCCAAAAATCATTGCATAAAGGAGTTGGTCAAATCTTCCTTCTTGTTATTGTAGAGGCAAAGGATCTGAGATCTTTCTCACGTCTTGTTACAGAATTTCCATTGAGATCCTCCTATTTACATGTTTTACTTGACGATGACAAAAAACAAAAGCAATATTTTTACCTTGAAAATGAATATTTCCACTAGTGTGCGAGATGACGATTAAAGATTTTACTACGGCGAAAAATAACACATAATATTTACTCCACCTGCCTTGAAATTACTCGGAAATAAAATAAATTGCTCTAACTAGTATATTGAAGAAATAAGTAGATTATAACCTGGCACACGTCTTCTTTTACCTAACTTTGAGAAAATCGATATCTGATTCATGCCATCGATTGATGGGTAGACAAGGCACGGAAGACCCAAAGAAAAAGAATGTTATTGCAGTGTTTATTATTATTATTATTTTTTCGAGTCAATAACTCCATGAATGATCAAGACACGAGAAACGCTATTGCAATGATATAGAGATTTAGAAAGAGGGTTCAATCATGACTTCGTTCTTCATAATTAATGAGCTAATTATCAACATAAAATGTGAAATGGCATCAATTATGTCAACTTCACTTTTCATGTGAAGAGTAAAATCACAAATTTTTGTCATAATCGCAAATAATGGCGTGACCATCAATCAGCAAAGCATGTCGAGGACCATCATTTTCATAACCCTCAAATAATCCAACTACTTAGTCCTCGAATTTAGCGTCAAAAGCCAACTCCTTTTCTCCCTTCCACTTTTTCTAATAACCCATCTCCCAATAAATAAATTTACTAATCAATATACTAATTCTCATCGATAATTCACATGCCAGCCCACGTTGCACTTCAGCCAAAAAAAGAGAGAAGAAATAAAAGTTCTGATTTTCGATTCTTACACCTTGCCAGAAAAGCTCATCAAAAGTGACCGTTGCTCACTCACCCCCATCATTAAATCACTAATGAAAAAAAACGCTAATACTCAAACTAAAAAGTGGGAAAATACTAAAGTAGCCAAAATGTAACGATAAGTCATACATTATTCATACAATAGGGCTTCAGAAAACTAACTTCCTCCTTGGCCATGAACTAGGCGATGATATTACCATCGTGTTACTCCTAGCTGATGAAAACTCGGCAAGATCGCGGATAGCATCGCTTATTAAGTCCTTAAAGATCATCCTTTCGATGTCCAAAATCGAATGCGACATCTCCTCGTAACAATCTCTCCATCCATTCAAAGCATCTCCGGCCAAGTCTTCCTTCAAAACGACGCAAATGGTCTCAAACAGATCCTCGGGGTTAGTACGATCGCGAAGCTTACGAAACTCCGACCAAATTTTATCGACAGAATCATTCCCCGCCAAATAACTAGCTTTCCAGGGAGGCATTCGCCTGTTTCTCTCCATGATTTCGTTAACTACGTCGAATGTGAGCTTCCTTTGGAGTTTGGCGTCGATTCCCTTCACATACTGGCGCTTTTCAAGCAGAGAGAATACGTTGGAATGCTCAGAAAGGTAGTGGGATGCTCTTAGGATGTCTGAGATGTACGCATGATCGATTTCGTCTTGTGAAGATTCTACTTGCTTGGTTCGAATTGGCGATATTGCTGGGCTCCATGGCTCGTCTTCTACTCCTCCTTCACCTGCTTTTGGAGTCGACAAGAAAATAATAAATAAGCAATTTTCCCAGGAGAGGAGACATGGCCTGAACTAGAAGTTAATGAGGCAAGTGGTAAATCAGCCAATTACTCAAAACTCCCAACTGGGATCCTCTTGCTTGGAAAAAGCCAAATATTTAGAACCATCATTGTCATTCATCGGGAAACTGTCGCCTAATAAATAACTCCCAACTGAGAAACACCACCCTCTCCTCCTTGACTTAGGTTAGGACCACATAAGAAAGCGATATTGTGGTCATCATTAGTACATTTAGCAGACAGGAGTGGACTTAATTATTGATAAAAGATCAAATCTTGTTTCCACAAATGAAGAACACTAACAAGACCAGCATTTACCCAGCAGGCGTTGTCGTTTTGACTAGGCCTACATTTGATTTTACCCAACAAAATTCACAAGTCAGGCAAATATACCTTTAAGTTCGATGTGGCGCCTCGTTGTAACCGGCGAAGGTGTAAAAGACTCGTCTTTGTAGAAAGAAGAGTCAAGAACAGAGACAGGGCTTGGTTGCATATCCGTTGATGATGTCATCTCGGAAATGCTACGGAGCAACTTAGCAGATCTCTCCAAGATACTCTTACCGTCTTTGTATTCTTCGGTTTTAGACCTCTGCCATAAAATAGAGTAAATTGCTCTGTTAATCACCAAGGATGTATGCTAATGGAGGCATTTATGATGTATATATACCTCGGTGTCAGTTGAAGTAGAGTAGCTGTAATCGGATGTAGAAGAGGACTCGTCCTCCGCCGTGACGGCGATGCTGGCCTTCTTTTCTTTCAGATAGATCTCAGCCGTAGGTTTCTTGCACCTCGGAGATCGGTTGTTGCCAGGCCTTGAATTTAATCGAGGGGAATTAATCGGAGAGACCCGTCGGTTTTCAGCTACTTCATTTACTCTTCTCCTGTGACGCCCGGGCCGACGAGGGCGGGGAGTGATCGCCGGTGCCAGAGAGGTGCACGGACAAGGAGCGGCTCCTGGCAGGCTTCTAGGCGAAGGGGTACATGAACGAACCGATCCGACACCCGAATGAGAGGGGATCCTGAGACTGACAATGTGTGGGCGTGTCAGGCTAAGAATCATATAAAAGAATTGATAGTACTACTCATATCACCAAGGTCGACCTACTTTTCGGGAGTCCATCCGAAAGAACTTCGAAGTTAAGCGTGCTTGACTTGAAGCAATCTTAGGATGGGTGACCCCCTGGGAAGTTTGCCCAGGGTGCGTGTGAGCGAGGACGAAGCACGCTGAAAGATAAGTGGTGGTACAGTGGGGCCAGACTATCAGTCGGAGTGTGGTGGGCCCAACCCCACAGGTCCCGGTAGGGACGGATGCTACAGTGACACCCGGTATGGGACGGGATGTTACAGGTGGTATCAGAGCACAACCTCTCGCAGTACGGTGCTGGTTCGGGGACGAACCAGGCGGAAGCTGGTGGGCATGTGACGCCCGGGGCCGACGAGGGCGGGGAGTGATCGCCGGTGCCAGAGAGGTGCACGGACAAGGAGCGGCTCCTGGCAGGCTTCTAGGCGAAGGGGTACATGAACGAACCGATCCGACACCCGAATGAGAGGGGATCCTGAGACTGACAATGTGTGGGCGTGTCAGGCTAAGAATCATATAAAAGAATTGATAGTACTACTCATATCACCAAGGTCGACCTACCTTTTCGGGAGTCCATCCGAAAGAACTTCGAAGTTAAGCGTGCTTGACTTGAAGCAATCTTAGGATGGGTGACCCCCTGGGAAGTTTGCCCAGGGTGCGTGTGAGCGAGGACGAAGCACGCTGAAAGATTAAGTGGTGGTACAGTGGGGCCAGACTATCAGTCGGAGTGTGGTGGGCCCAACCCCACAGGTCCCGGTAGGGACGGATGCTACAGTGACACCCGGTATGGGACGGGATGTTACAGACACATTCTTGCTTTTTGCTCCATGATTAAGCATTTCTTTACAGCTACTAGTTGAGTTTGTCTGCCTCCAATTATTATTACAAGTGCCAAACTCACTTTCTTTCTACTCAACTCAGCAGCTTGTGTTTGGCTCAATGTGAGTGGGGAATAATATGTGCTCTCCTAAGCTGAAGCTTGCCGTTGAATCTTAAGCTTGTCAATGGGAACTAGTTAAAAACTCACACTATCAAAAGCAGTGATGAAACACTGACTTAATACGCGAGGGAGAGAATAATCTATGGACGTTTTGATCAGACTGCGTATAGATTCAATTCAATAACTGGCTTGTTTTCGATGATGATGCAATAGGTACAGACTTTGTCAAACAATAATGCTCATTCCATTGAAGTCACATCTAAAACCTCGCTAGGAGATGAAGCTAATGACGATGATCTGAAGGCTCTAACTGAGAAACTATCAGATGCTATGATCAATATCAGTGCCAAGGAAGACTTGGTTAAGCAGCATGCCAAAGTTGCAGAGGAAGCTGTCTCTGGTCTCTCTCCCTCTCTCTCCCTCTCTCTCTGTATTTCTTTTCTGTGATGTTATACCAATTTGAGCATGAATTTCCAGGATGGGAAAGAGCTGAGAATGAGGTTTTAGCCCTCAAAAAACTGATCGACGCACTGACTCAGAAGAACGAGGTGCTCGAGGAGCGTGTTGGCCATCTCGACGGAGCCCTGAAGGAGTGCTTAAGACAGCTTCGACAAGCAAGAGAGGAGCAAGAGGAGAAAATCTTCGAAGCTGTCTCCAAGAAAACTCGAGAATTGGAATCGAGGAAATCCCAGCTCGAAAACCAGCTCACAGAGCTTCAAACCCGTCCACAGAGCTCCGCCACAGAATCCCAGAACGATATTTCTGACGCTCAATCGAAGCTCGAGGAAGCAGAGAAACAGAGTGCAGTTCTCAAACTCAATCTCCATTCTGTAATGGAAGAACTTGAACTGAGAATCCGCGAGAGGGATCTAAGTACATACGCAGCTGAAACTGCAAGCAAACAGCACCTTGACAGCATAAAAAAAGTGTCCAAGCTCGAAGCAGAATGCCGAAGGCTCAGGGCGATAGCTCGGAGAGCAAATCTTGCCAACGATAACCTATCGATTGCTGGCTCTTCTTTCGGTGTGGAGTCTTTCACGGATAGCCAATCTGATAGCGGTGAGAGAATGCTCAGCATTGACAGTGAAATGCGAGATGTTAGAAATCCCACGAGGACTTCTCTTATAGTTCCTTCTGTTGATATCTATCTCATGGATGATTTTCTCGAGATGGAAAAGGTCGCTGCGTTGCCAGAGAATCGAAGGCAAGGCAACGTAGATGCAATGAGCGATGGCAGAGAAAGAGAAAGCCTTTTGAGGGACGAATTGGAAGCAATGGCTATTACGGTGAAGGAGCTGGAAAAGAAGCTGGCGAAGATTACGACAGAAAAGGAAAATCTTGAGATTGCTCTGAAAGGTAGTCAAGATCAGCTGAAGACATACGAGGATCTGCTCAAACGAACAGAGGACGAGTTAGTGGACGTAAGAACTCAATGGGCTGTGGTTAGCGAAGCAAAGGAGGCTACAGAAAGAGGACTTGAATGCAGCAAAATCGAACTTGAGAACTCAAGAAAACTCTTAAACGAGGTTGAAGCTGACCTTAATGTTCTTCAAAGGAGTTGAACGATGCAAACGAGATGAAGAACGTGGCTGAGGTTAAACTCAAGGTAATGGAATCAGAGGTGCAAAGCTTAGAATCAAGAATTCGAAACTCTGAAGCAGAGTTGGAGAAAGAAAGGAACCTTTCGAAGGAAACAGTCGCCAAGTGCGAGGCATTGCAGGAGGAAGCCTCGAAAATGAAGGAGAATGCGGAGCGTCAGAGATTGACAGTCATCGAAGAGTTCAGAACCACTCACGATCAAGAACTGGCGAAAGCTGCTGGTAAGTATGAAGAATGTCAGAAGACGATTGCTTCTATTGGTCGGCAGCTAAAATCTCTTGCCAAGTTCGATGATTTCTTGATAGAATCAGATAGTTCAACGGCGTCATTGTGGTAAAGTAAATGGCCGAGCTGGGATGGAGTGGGTCGGGTCGAGCTAGCCCATGTGTTGTTATAAATTTATAAAATATATAAAATTATAATTTTTTTATTGAGAGGAGGAGCCTGATCTGATTTTACGTCTTTTTACGATTTCTATTGTCTTGTTATCAAATTAAATATTTGCATTGCAACTCACTTTATTGAAATCGAATTCTTACCCAGTCGTTGGTCGATTAGAGTGGATCCTCAAAAAGTAGATGAAAAATCATTTACAATTAGCGGTTCTATGGTGTAGTGGTTAGCACTCTGGACTTTGAATCCAGCGACCTGGGTTCGACTCCCGGTAGGACCTTTTTCGTTTCGTTATCATTATTATTACTGTTTTTTTTTTTTTTTTTAAAAAATTTTGTCGCTGGCAAACATTCTGAGCTCTCACCAATCTTCTTACCGTGTACTCTTGAAGAAGCTGCCTAAATGAAAAGGATCAGATCTGATTGGCTCAAGACAACATATATGTCCAGATTCATTGCTTGCGTCATCAGTGACGTAGTCCACCTCCGTGGGACCCACCCCAGTTAGACTTTCAGCCGCTAAATGTTTCGAATATCATCAAAAATCTCCCAACAATCAATCCCACGGAATTGTTTGTTATTTGGCAGTGCAAATAAAGAATGATCGAAAGTGAAGACGATGATCATCTCTCCACTCCTCTCAGTAAGTCCTCAGCTTCTTCTGTTTCTTCTAGCATACAACTCTCCGAGCCTAACCAACATGTGCAGTTCGCAGCCCGACCCGACCCGAACCGTCGGGTCGACCGAAAACTCCGAGGTCGAGCAGGTGGCGTTGACCGTGCCCGTCACCGACGATCCCTCCCTCCCCGCCGTCACCTTCCGCACGTGGGTCTTGGGAACCCTCGCCTGCGCTCTGCTCTCTTTCCTCAACCAATTCTTCTGGTTCCGCCGCGAGCCCCTCACCATCAGCGCCATCTCCGCCCAGATCGCCGTCGTGCCCCTCGGCCACCTCATGGCGGCTGCTCTCTCTAATCGGGTCTTCTTCCAGGGGCAGAAGTGGGAATTTACACTCAACCCTGGGCCTTTCAACGTGAAGGAGCACGTTCTCATCACCATCTTCGCCAACGCCGGCGCCGCCAACCCATACTCCATACACATAGTGAGCGCCGTCAAGGTGTTCTACGGCAAGGCGTTGACTTTCTGGGTTTCTTTGGGCGTGGTGTTGACCACGCAGGTCCTTGGGTTTGGATGGGCCGGGCTATTTAGGCGGTTTCTGGTGGAGCCCGCCGCTATGTGGTGGCCTCAGAATCTTGTTCAAGTCTCCCTCTTCAGGTAATAATTGATGGCTGATACTTTCTAACATTGTCTCTGTTTGTTTCTTACACTAGATTCATTCAGCTATTTATCCTCACTTAAATTCTAGCTTAGCTAGATTTGGAAAGCTTTCAGATTCGGAAGTCTGAACTGAGCTGCTATGTGTGTGTTTACGTTAATTGCTAAGCTGATGCATCATATGTTAGATTAATAGTACAAGGTTATGTTCATTGCAGGGCTTTACATGAGAAAGAAGAGAGACCAAAGGGAGGACTTACACGAAATCAGTTCTTTCTAATTGCCTTCGCCTGCAGTTTTGCTTATTACATCTTCCCAGGGTACCTTTTCCCAAAGCTCACTTCAATTTCTTGGCTATGTTGGATCTTCTCTTCGTCCGTCCTAGCCCAGCAGCTTGGCTCGGGTCTCCACGGTCTAGGGATCGGTGCTATTGGGCTAGACTGGTCTAGCATATCCTCGTATATAGGCAGCCCATTGGCTAGCCCATGGTTCGCTACAGCAAATATCGCCGTTGGGTATATTTTCTGCATGTATGTCGTCACGCCTATAATGTACTGGCTCGACGTTTATAAGGCAAAGACGTTTCCCATATTTTCTGACGACCTTTTTACGTCGAGCGGCCAAAAGTATAACATCTCGGCCATCGTAGATTCGAACTTCCACATTGATTTGCAGGCGTACGAGGTTCAGGGCCGTCTTTATTTGAGCACCTTCTTCGCAATGACGTACGCTTTCAGTTTCGCCTGCCTCACTGCAACTGTTGTCCACGTTCTCCTCTTCCATGGCAGGTATGCTTTTGTTCTTCAAATTCTTCTCGCTTTACACCTTTCGATTCGCTAAAGCATTTTCTCGGAAACTAGAGACTTGTGGCTGCTTAGCAAATCGGCGTTTAAGGAGAAGAAGATGGACGTGCACACCAAGCTCATGCAAAACTACAAGCAAGTCCCCGAATGGTGGTTTATACTCATTCTGCTTATAAACATCGTAGGAACGCTGCTGATCTGTCACTATTACAACGACCAGCTTCAGCTGCCTTGGTGGGGCGTCTTGTTAGCTTGCGGGCTTGCCTTCTTCTTTACACTACCAATTGGAGTCATCACTTCTACCACCAACCAGGTAATAACATCGTTAAATTCAATCCTTTCAAGTTATTACGTTTTCTTCATCATTACCTTCTTTCTTCAGACGCCTGGCCTGAACGTGATAACGGAGTATATAATCGGTTATCTATATCCTGGATATCCAGTCGCCAACATGTGCTTTAAGGTATACGGCTACATAAGCATGAAGCAAGCGCTGGTCTTCCTACAAGACCTCAAACTCGGGCACTACATGAAAATCCCGCCCAGGGCAATGTTCGCCGCCCAGGTTTTGGGAACCCTAATATCGTCGCTGGCCCACCTATCGACTGCATGGTGGCTCATAAACACAGTCCCGAATATCTGCGACAGAGCTAAGCTTCCTCAGGGAAGCCCATGGACATGCCCGGGCGACCACGTTTTCTACGATGCTTCTGTGATATGGGGCTTGATAGGCCCACGGAGGCTCTTTGGCGACCTCGGCCACTACTCAGCCATCAACTGGTCGTTTCTCGCCGGAGCCATAGCTCCGGCGATCGTATTCTTGGCCCACAAGGCCTTTCCTGGACAGAAATGGATTGGGCTCGTCAATTTTCCCGTCCTCCTAGTGTCGATTATCAACATGCCGCCTGCGACTTCTGTGAACTACAACAGCTGGATTATAATTGCGTTCTTGTCTGGCTTCGTTGCGTACAGATATCGCCGCGATTGGTGGGGAAAGCACAATTACGCCCTGTCGGGCGCGCTCGATTCTGGGCTGGCTTTTATGGGAGTGTTGGTTTATCTGTGTTTGGGGATGGAACACGTCGACCTGCAGTGGTGGGGAAGCGATGAAGATGGCTGTGCGCTGGCTTCTTGTCCGACTGCTAAAGGAGTTGTGGTTAAAGGATGCCCTGTTTTTTGAACCGTTGGTTTTTCTTGCATATAATTTGTCTTGTTCTGTGACGTTCACATTATACATTGGTAGCATACGAGGTTGTTCTACGGTAGATTAAAAAAAAAAGAAGCATTGAATCAATCCATTAATCAAACTATAACATCTCTATCCTTTACACAGCCAAAACTACAGGCAGAGAAAGAAAAAAGAAAAGGGAAGATGACGAACGAGGATCAACACAGCAATCCTATACACAAGTACATATGGATGTGAAGGAGAACAGATCACAACACAAAATCATGTCACATCAATTAATCTCCAGCATATAGAAAAATAAAATAAAATCAAAGCTACAGCTTAGTTTAATGATACCCTCTTGATCCTCTAGACTGATACAGCTCAAGCTTACTCTTAGCATCGGGCAGCAGTTTGTCGACGTCTTCAACTTGAGTCAGGGAATTTTGTTTCGAAGCCCATTCAAGAACTGTTAAAACTTCAGCCTGGGCCAATTCTTCACTATCAGGCACGTGCTTGGCTATATAACACAGTAAGATCAAGGCGCTGTTCTGCACAATCTGCTCTCCGAAGTACACAAGCTGAACAAGGTGTTTCGCCCCACCAGCGCCGAGGATAGCCTTGCAGTGATCCAAATGGAGATAGTTGTCCGTACAGGCAAATTTCGTCAGGGCGATGCACGCTTCCCTTTCAATCTCTGCATCTCTCTCGTCGAGCAGTTGCACCAATGGGCTTATCATTCTCGTCTCTGTTGCCCTAAAAGTCCTTGCTAGATTTCCAATGGACTTGACGCAGGGAATGAGCAGTTCAGACTCTTCTTTCTCTATGATATTGAACAGCTGATCGACGACAGCTTTGCACGCAGGTGAATTGGGCTTGAACGCCGATTTTCTTAGGTCGGGGTCTTGTTCTGCCACTGCTGTTATCTCCATTAAAGCCATGGCAGAATTGTACTGAACATCCTCGGATCCTTTCTCTAACAGCACTGCGAAGCATAGTAACGCTCTAGACTCTGTGATGCTCTTACAGATAGGAGAGTTTCCTTTCGCAAGATGCCAAAGGGCTCTGGCCGACATAGCTTTTATATAGGCTTTTGTCTTAGGATCCTCCATTTCACGAGCTTTATTGTTTGTCCCTGAAAGAGAAACACTATTCTGATGCTGGTGATGGTGGTGAAGCTGGTTCTGGACAGAGCCTTCCTTCGCGTTAGAACCGTAGTTAGCATTGTTCCCCATTTTGAGTGCCATCGTACTTTCCACCACGTCGTGCATCTGCGTACCGTAATTCTTACCCAAAGGACGAGTAACTCGAGACTTGTCCACATCGAAATCGTGAACCTCTTTCGAGACATAGTAATTACCATTGCTGCTGTTATGGTTATTATTACTTGCAAGAACTACAGCTTGGTGCATCGAAGTGGCCTTACTGACAACAGCGTACTTGCTGTGTTCTTGGACAGTTTCAAACGCCAGATGACTAACCAAAAGCCTAATGATGTTATGCTGTGCAAACGAATCCTGGCATTTGGGGTGGTGCTTGGCGAGTTCAGACACAGCCCACGCTACGACGGCCTGAACCTTCATGGGACCTTCCTTTAAGATCTTTGCAAAAACCGAGCAAACACCTGCGAGTAACATGTGTTCCACGCTCTCGGGATCTTTGCCCAAACAACCTATTGCCCTAGCTGCGTTTTCTTGTCCCTCAGCTTTTCCTTCTTTGACTAGCTTCAACAATGGCCCAATTCCACCTTCCTCGATTATCAACTTCCCATACCTGCCGAGGTCAACCAATAGTCAGATTATAAGCATTCCCTTCTTCCCCTCATCATAAATCTAGTTAACGTAGTTAGATCGCAATGTTCTCCGTCTAAAAACGACAGCTTTGAAACAGAAACAGAATCAGAAGATTTGCACCTCGACACACACTTTTCTTGGATAGTTTTGGTGAAAGTGGACGGAATTTCTAACTATTCTTATTTACTCCGAGAAAAAGAGTCGGTTTTGACCAAGTATCTACTCCGAGGAATACGATGAGTTTGTCTTACCTCTGACTGTCCCTTGCCAGAGAAACCAGCGAGGCGGCGGCGTCGCCCTTGTCATCAACGGAGCCAGTGTAAAGAATCGCGATCTGCTCCCAAATTAGGTATAGAATCGGCTCGTTAGCGGCGATCGGAGGCAAGCCCAGGTATTCGTCGCCGCGATCGTCGGCGGAAGCCGAAACCCTCAACAGCCACGAAACGTCGCCGATTGAATTCCCCAGCTGCGCCGACATCTTCCGAAACGCGGCGGCGGGTATGATGGTGAAGACGCGCTTCATGATGTTTCCGTGGCCGCGACATTTCAGCACGAGGGAAAGCGCCTTCTCCAGCACCTGGTCCGTGTCGTCGATGATCCGGCGAGCGGGTCGCTCGTAGAGCTCGTTGCTCGCACGCGCCGCCTGACGGAGGAGGGCCGAGAGCTTTTCGGTCTTGGATTTGAGCTCGGAGCACTCCGCCCTGAACGAGGATGCGGCGTCGACGGTGGCTTTTATTACTTGGTCGGCGAGCTGGATGGGTTTTGCGAGGAGCTGCTCCACTAAGTCACCCATGTAATAACAACAAACAATAGCCAGCAACAGATCTGATGACTTGCCGATCAGATCAGATGATCTCTCTCTCTCTCTCCCACGAGGTTTTACAACAAAGTCAAACGTCGTAGTGTAATCTCGGAATTAGTTGGCTGGGCTTTCGAAGATGAGTTGTAACTTGTAATGTCGTATCTTCTGACCATTCATGAGTAGTAATTACTTCAATAAACACGTTTCAACGGTTTTTGAGAGAGAGAGAGAGAGAGAGACGCGGGCTTGCTTGCGCCAGACTGTATTATTTATTATAGAATTAGTAAAAGTTAAAAAAAGGAAGTTGAATTAAAGCTAAAGCGAATGGGGAAGATGGGATCAGATCATTTGACTCTCTATTTAATTGAAACATGGGTTGTTTTTTTTTGGTTCTATCGATAGTATTTTGCCAATTTATCGTCAACCTAATACATTAGCCATATTATGTAATATACATGTTAGGAGAGGTTAGGAGAGGTCTTTTAAGAAATAATAATCTGTTAAAGAAAGGCATTGAGATACCCAATCGCTTTCTAACTAAAATGAACCTAAGTTTCTTTTATTTTATTTATATATATCTCGATATGCACGTTTTCCCTTAATTCACGGCTCAAACACACAAATTCAAAAGAAAGAATCCAAACAACGTCTATGAATTTGTACAGTCGTGTGGGTATTTGATCAGAAGAAAACCTCATTCATCAATATAACAAAAAGGAAGAAATGATTGTTCCTTTCAATTCATCGTCAAAAGCAAGTTCATATTATTCAAGATATTTCGTCTTCGCCTCGAACCAGACAACCGCTGTTCTCTATCCACGGCCGCCGCCTCTTCCATCGAGCCGTTCCCAACATGGGTGATCAACCCTGAAGTGCTCAGTCACTTCCTCGAGACTCTGAAAAGTGCGGTTGTCGTCGCACAATAGGCACCGACCCAGTGGTCGTCCCGCCGGCCCCACCTCCTGCTGTTCGCCGCCGACGGGTCGCTGCGGCCAATTAAACTCTAAAGGATCGTAGTCACCTACTTGGGGATTTTGGGGAATGGTCGTATACTGCGGTTGATAATAATAATAGGGATGAGTAGTCATATAATGTGGTCGATAATGCCGGTGAGACCGAGTTCTAAACTCTTGTCGACGATGGAGGGGAGGACGGTGGGGGTTGAAAGCTGACGATGAAGATTGCAGGCGAAATCCACCTTCTTGGGGCCCCATAGTAAGCTGCGATTGACGGTGAGGGTTTATTACAGCTGACGATGGAGATTGCAGGCGTCCACCTTCTTGTTGGGGATCAACAGTAAGCTGCGATTGATGGTGGGCGATGAAAGCTGATGATGAATATTGCAGGCGTCCACCTTCTTGGGGATCAATAGTAAGCTGCGATTGACGGTGGGGGTTTATTACAGCTGATGATGAAGATTGCAGGCGGCCACCTTCTTGGGGCCCCATAGTAAGCTGCGATTGACGGTGAGGGTTTATTACAGCTGACGATGAAGATTGCAGGCGTCCACCTTCTTGTTGGGGATCAACAGTAAGCTGCGATTGATGGTGGGCGATGAAAGCTGATGATGAATATTGCAGGCGTCCACCTTCCTGGGGATCAATAGTAAGCTGCGATTGACGGTGGGGGTTTATTACAGCTGATGATGAAGATTGCAGGCGGCCACCTTCTTGGGGCCCCATAGTAAGCTGCGATTGACGGTGAGGGTTTATTACAGCTGACGATGAAGATTGCAGGCGTCCACCTTCTTGTTGGGGATCAATAGTAAGCTGCGATTGACGGTGGGCGATTAAAGCTGATGATGAAGATTGCAGGCGTCCACCTTCTTGGGGATCATAGTAAGCTGCGATTGACGGTGGGGGTTTATTACAGCTGATGATGAAGATTGCAGGCGTCCACCTTCTTGGGGCCCAATAGTAAGCTGCAATTGACGGTGAGGGTTTATTACAGCTGAAGATGAAGATTGCAGGCGTCTACCTTCTTGGGGATCGATAGTAAACTGCGATTGACGGTGAGGGTTTACAGCTGATGATGAAGATTGCAGGCGTCCACTTTCTTGGGGATCAATAGTAAGCTGTGATTGACGGTGGGGTTTTATTACAGCTGATGATGAAGATTGCAGGCCATAGTCTTGGCGATCAATAAGCCCTAAACGATATGCATTGTCGCAAAGAGGAGAATAGGCGCCATGATACATGCGATCGAAAAATTCAGGAAGTGGCTCACCACATGCGCGGCAAATGGAATCTTCAGATTCTACTAAACCTACTGATTTTCTTGGCCGCCGTGCCGGAGCTGCTGGTGGTGGACGAGGAGGAATTTTGACACAAGTAGAAGAAGGTTTTCCACTGGTTAGACGTTGTTGAAACAGTGCTTCTGTTCTTGGTATTTGTGACGTCGTCGACGATGGAGGGTAAGACTTTTCTACACTGCTGGCAATATTATTATAAGCCGTAGTAACCGCTGTGTTCCTGGAAATGTGGAGGGTTGCATTAGTCGTCGTCGTGGTTGTGATGGAAGTAGAAAGTCCTCCACTGTTTTGCAGCGCCGCCGGCGGTGGTTGATCGGCATGGGGAGGTGAGCCTCCTTGGTCGTCGTCGTTGACAGCTTCTCTTTCATCATCACCATCCATTATCATCAATTTCCTTTTTGGGTTCTCTTTTTTCAGTTCTGTCAAGTGTCATCTTTATAATAATGATCCCTTTTCTTGATTGAACACGAGTTAGCAGTTACATTTTTCTTCTTGTTCAGCGAGCGAGAGAAACTGTTTTGAATAATAATAATAATAATAATAATAATAATAATAATAATAATAATAATAATAATAATAATAATAATAATAATAATAATTGTTTTGAAATCCTATAAGTGCATGCAGAAGATTTTAGACATCTAAGAAAGATCATGAATGAGATCAATCAATAGCAGGGAGTATAGTTCCTTCTTCATTCATATAATCAGGAAAAAGATCGAAATTAAAATAACTCATGCATTGATCCTCATTAGTCTCATCGTCTTCTTCAACATCAGCTCGCTCGCCCTTAATGATGACCTCCTTGGGCGGCTCCGCCGCCTCTTGTGGCTGAGCAGCCATGAATGTTCCGAAGTTTGGCGGACGATAATAGTTTTCACCGTCGTCGTTGTAATAATAATATTGACCATCATCGATAATATACTCGCCTGCGTCCCTCTCAAGAAGGCGAAACAAAGGCGGCGGCCAATAATAATGGGTCCTCGTATGGCTAATCAAATCATCTTCGCCGGTGGTAACCCAAGAACATAAGAGGCATCTAAATGGCCGGCCACCGCCGCCGATGCCATCACACGGCGGCTCTGTTAGATCAGCGTGAGAAGTCCAAAAGGCGCACCACATGAGGTGTGCCATAAAAGCTACCTCGTCGTTGAAAGACGCGCCACATAGCACGCAAATGTCCGGCGATGAAGACGACGATGGTCGGTTGTTATCGAAGAAGGGATCGTCGTATGTAATAATGGGATCCATTAGTGCGTTGTTTGGGGAGAAAGAGGTGATGATGGTGGGTTGTTGTTTCTTACCTGACATTTATTATATAAATTATTACTATTTGTGCAACTATTTAAGCACGTGTGTTCTATTTAAAGGCTTGAAAAAACTAAAAAAAAAGCAGAAAACGCGGTAATTCATCTAATTTCACCCACTCTCAGATCTCTTCCGCCGCCGCCGACGTCAGCTACCAAAATGGCCACCGTCAATGCCTCTTCGCCTTCCACCACCGCGGTACTCAAGCCCGCGACCAAACTAACCGCCGCATCGTTTCCCGTTAGCTTCCGGCCAACGGCCGACGACCACCGTAAGCCCGCCGCCATCACCTGCTCCGCAACCACTCTCCACCTCAAAACAACCGCCGCCTCGGATCGCGTATTTAACTTCGCGGCGGGTCCGGCGATTCTCCCGGAGAACGTCCTCCTCAAGGCCCAGTCGGAGATGTACAGCTGGCGCGACTCGGGCATGTCCGTCATGGAAATGTCCCACAGAGGGAAGGAATTCCTCTCCATCATCCAAAAGGCCGAAGCGGATCTCAGATCTCTCCTCGACATACCTCAAAACTACGCCGTCCTTTTCCTCCAAGGCGGCGCCACCACGCAATTCGCTGCCCTACCCCTAAATCTCTGCTCCCAAGACGACGTCACCGATTACGTCATCACTGGATCTTGGAGCGACAAGGCCTTCAAGGAGGCCGCGAAATACTGCAAGCCCACATCAATATGGAGCGGAAAATCCGAGAAATATACGAAGATCCCTAATTTTGGGGAGCTGAAACAGTCGCCTGGCGCAAAGTATCTTCACATCTGCGCCAATGAGACGATTCATGGGGTCGAATACAAGAGTTACCCAGACACAGATGCAATCTTAGTAGCCGACATGTCTTCAAATTTCTGCTCCAAGCCTGTCGATGTGTCCAAATTTGGTGTGATCTACGCCGGCGCACAGAAGAACGTGGGCCCCTCTGGCGTGACCATTGCTATAGTGAGGTCCGATTTGATTGGTAATGCCCAGGCAAATACGCCCGTTATGCTTGATTACAAGATCCATGCTGAGAACAATTCTCTGTACAACACACCACCATGCTTTGGAATTTACATGTGTGGGCTGGTTTTCGAGGATCTGCTCGAACAAGGTGGGTTGATTGAGGTGGAGAAGAAGAACGAGATGAAAGCAAGAATCTTGTATGAGGCGATTGATGGGAGTAAAGGATTTTATAGGAGCCCAGTGGATGAGAGAGTGAGGTCGCTGATGAACGTGCCTTTCACCTTGGCAAATGCAGATTTGGAAGGTTTGTTCTTGCAGGAAGCAGCTAAAGAGAAGATGGTGCAGCTAAAGGGGCATCGTTCTGTGGGAGGAATGAGGGCTTCGATATACAACGCCATGCCATTGGCTGGAGTTGAAACATTGGTTGCTTTCATGAAGGATTTTCAGGCTAGGCATGGATGAAAAAATGATTGGATGGTGAGTTTTCTTTCTATTACATGCAATTTGCTTCGATAAAGTTGGCTTCTGCGATTACGTAGTGTTGATCTTGTGGACTCAATTATGATTTCTGCGTTTTGTAGTTGGTAGTGTTTGTCTATCATGCCTTTGATTATGCTTTAGAGCTGTGGGCTTGTGTCTTTTTTTTTTTTTTTTATTGTTGATATTTACTTGCAAGAAGCTTGAAATGAATAAAGCAGTAAGATGACCTTTTGCATTACGGCGTTATTCGCTCACAAGTCATGTGAAGTTAGGCACACACCTATTGCATGTAATTTGAATACAATAACCATCAAACAAGTCGTTATTATTACCCATATACCGAGTCTGGGAAATTCTCTAGGCATCAATAAATCCCACAACACAACACTCAAAATTACATACACAAGTACATGTCTTATAAAAAACTTTCTACGACTCGCAAAATGCACGCAGTGTCTCGTCGAGGGCCTTTCGGTCATAATCCCCAGTGAATACGCAGTTGCCCAAAGGACCTTTCAAGAGGATGAGCCTCAGAAGGCCATCAGCTACTTTTTTATCCACCTACATTCATCGAGCAAACAGCTGTTGTTAGTTCTATTTTCGTTTATGAACTCAGTTTTCACGATAGATCAGTCCTATGTGTACGTTTTTTCTTTCTATTGCATACCGCCATGACAGATTTGAACATGTCGACGGTCATAGTTTGAGGAGGTGAAGTTGGCAACTTAGCATCTTCCAAGATCTTTCGAACTCTCCTTACCAATGGCTCGTCGATCCAACCGAGCCTGTATGACATATCCACAGCCATTACCTGAAAGTGTATTGCAGAAACTTCGCTGAGTACAAAACTCGTAACAACTTGGGAAGAGAGTCATTTACATAGTGAAAAAGATTTGCATACCGTGCCAGCAGCAACAGCCTCGCCATGCAGCCACTGCCCATAACCGAATCCAGTCTCAATTGCCTGTAGATGAGTCGGGATGTTATGGGTTGTTTAGATTGTTTAATGAAATACTTAGCTGATGAAATCCATTTGAATAACGATTCTTACATGACCGAAAGTGTGACCCAAATTCAATGTTGCCCTCAATCCACTTTCCTTCTCGTCTAACGAAACGACCTCTGCCTTATTTTCACACGAGCGCCTAATAGCATAGGCAAATGCACTCGGGTCCCTGTGAAGGAGCAGGTCCTTTTCATTACATTTCAAGTTATATGGCATTCGTATTATTTGATCTAATCCATGCTGAATTTAGCACGACTGTCATCATGTATTGTACCTCCCCAAGAGTGACTGCATATTCTTTTCCTGCCACTCGAAAAATTCTGCATCTCTGATTAGCCCGTATTTTATGACTTCTGCAAGCCCCGATGCTAACTCACGGTCTGGTAATGTATTCAATGTATCGGTGTCTATGAGCACACACTGTGGTTGATAGAATGCACCGATTAAATTTTTTCCAAGTGGGTGATTTATTCCCGTTTTTCCCCCAACAGACGAGTCGACCTGAACGAAACAAAAAACCGTGGATCAAATAGTTAAAGGTGAACAATCCTTAATTGAAAACACAAGCCAATCATAAAGAATCAGACCTGAGCCATGACAGTAGTAGGAATCTGAATGAAATTTACTCCCCTCAGATAAGAGGCTGCAGCATATCCACACATGTCGCCGATGACTCCACCACCAAGAGCCACAAACGTACAGCGCCTGTCCATTCTTGACTCGATTGCTTTGTCGAAAACTTTCATAAGAGTTTCCTGCCCAATTTCATAGGCAATTAACCCAGTTTAACCATTAGACCCAAAATGTAATAAAAGTATCTACAATACCAACCATATCTTTGTGTTTCTCCCCATCTGGCAAGATCACGCTCTCCACCTTGACGTTAGGGTTTCCCTCGGTTAAAGCTCTTATAGTTTTATCAAGGTATAGGGGTGCAACTGTGGTGTTTGTCACCACAAGAACTTGCTTGCCATGAACGTGCCTACGATATACAAAAGCCAAACACGATTACATAATTATAAGAACAACTGATGAAACAAAGTTACTACGCAAACGAAAAAGAGGTCATCACGCCTTTGAAGAAGAAAAAGAAAGAAGAGAAGATATAATAAAGGTCACACCTTTGAAGAAGCTCAGGCTGATTGAGAAGTCCAGCTCCGATGTAAATCGGGTAGCTCCGATTTCCCAAATCGACCTCCACAATTGTAGGAGCCGCAGGATTTCCAACAGCAGCAGAAGAAGAAGAGGTTTCGCTCACGGCAGGGGTAGCTGAGGTGGCAGATGCCTTCACCATAGCAATTGAGCTCCCTTTGCGAGAGACGGAAACAAGACGAGTGGATGATAAAGAGGAAGAGGAAGCAGGGAATCGCAGGGAAGACCCTACCGAAGTATTGAACAGCTTGCTGTGGCTGTAAAGAGATAGAGCCCGTCTGCTGCACAGAGAAGAAGAGGTAGCCGCCGATGATGACGCTGCCGCCATTTATTCGCTGGCGGTGAAGCTAATTGATTAGCGATCGAAAAAAGTTCGACCAAATCTGACGTTCAAGCGTGGATTTGTAAGCTGGGAACGACGGGTTAGGTGCTTTTGGTTGGTGAAAATTGTGAATTTGCTTGTTTGCCAATTGTGGTAGGTGTTTCAGTTTTATATCATATTTTTTAATTTATTTTTTCCCATTCCATCACAGTCAACATTGACGTCTTTACAGAGAAAGATCCATTGATTCAAAGCACGGTTTCAATTTTCTTTCACAGTTGATCAAAGCAACGTCTATATACATAAATCATAATCAATTACTGGGATTTTATTACAAAGCTTGTGTCTATATTGCATATCTTCTTCTTCATCTTCAAACATTTACTTCTCCGTGGGAAGTCCATTAGAAACCCAAGCCTCGTATCCACCGGCCATATCAATAACTCTGGTAAATCCCTGTACGAAAAGATGAACAAGTTCTGAGATCAATGAAGTACGGTAGAATAGAATAAACCTTTAGGTTTCACTTTAGCAAGAGATACTTACAGCAGATAGAAGCTCTGAAGAAGCCATTAACGATCTCTTCCCTAACTGGCATCCCTGTAGTAGACAAACGATGAAAGACGCTTCAACATTCAAATCTCTCCTCAATCTTAAATAAAAGCTTTCATCATCACAGTACTTACAACAATGATCTCGTCATATTCACGAAAGGCAGACGACACTTCCCTCAAGAAGCTCGGGTTTCGGGCCATGCCCTGCCCGACCCTTAACATGAAGGGCACATTGACTGCTCCTACGACATGACCTTCAGCAAATTCTTCTGGCGTTCTGCAAATATTTGTCACTCGCTAAATCGAAAGCTCCAATTTTTTTTGTAAGAAGACAGATTGATAATCCAATACATACCTAACGTCGAGGTAGTGATGCCCAGCTTGAAGAAGCTCGTGGGCGACTCGTATGGGAACTGACGTCGGCTCTGCCGGCGACGACTGTACTCACTCTCTGTCGCCAGTCCGCTGTTGAACAGAGACTTGAGTCAAACTTTATCCTCTAATGAAGCAGTACTGAAATCAAGCCCATTAGTAAAGGTATAGCTCGTGACTATCAATTGAGAGAAAAGCTACGACTTGAAGGTCGATACATGCTGAAGGCGAATGCCTGCAGACGTCTAGCGTACTAGTGCCCGGCTTGTGAAAGAACTCAGTGATGCGATGGTCAGATAATCCGAAGAGCCTTGAGTAGAATGCAAACAAGAATCGTTTGTAAGAAGATAACACACTCCTTGCAATGAGAGAACAAGCTATAATACTGAATTAGGTCATATCTACAGTACTGATCATAACGCATTTATCAAATGATTTCCCATGAGCTTCAAGGCTTAATCCAAGAACGGTATACCTGAAGCTTGGGGTTCGATTCCTGGGAAAGCGACGTCGTTGGCCGGGCAAAAGCTGAGACTTTATTGCGCTAGAGAAGAGAGC
This sequence comes from Craterostigma plantagineum, assembly GCA_027422505.1. NCBI lineage: Eukaryota > Viridiplantae > Streptophyta > Magnoliopsida > Lamiales > Linderniaceae > Craterostigma > Craterostigma plantagineum. The sequence continues at coordinate 1,782,055 of JAPQWV010000110.1, forward strand.
CGAAGGCACAGTTCTGAAAGAAGAAAAACCCCACAAATTAAAGAAACAAAATCGCAAATCGAACGTAGATATCTGCATTACGGACCTCGCGCCGACGCGTTCCCATCTGGGATTACGAGGAACGATGGTTGCAGCGAAGGAGAGAGCGGATGACGTCATCGTGATACAGTAAAATACTCTTAACCTTACGCAAAGTAATATAGCGATATACACTGATATCGGCTGCTCAAGTAGATGAAAGCCACGGAATTTGGGACGAAAACGATTGGTATGCACTGGCTGGGCGTAGTAGACTCGATATAATGGGATGGTTTTATAACTGAATAAAAATGTGATTTTTATTTTCTTGATAAAAGTCTGTGACATGCGTTATTATGGATGAGTCATGCAGAGAGAAGAGAAGTGAAGTCTTCTTTGATATTATCCACTTATTATCTTTCTCCATTCCCATCATCAGAGCCATTCCTGATAGTGACGCGACCCTTACGTGTCCTTCTACCGTCAAGTATATCTTCGATAGATAGATAGATAGACCACGGTACTATCCGACCCGATCGCTCCGATCCGAATTATACAAAAAAAAAAAATCGATTGACTGACACAAAGACTAGCTAATGTAGTAGCTTGCATAATCTGTTAGCTTGCGCCGAAGAAAATTTAAATAAATACATAGCTCAGATCCTGAAATAACCGACGGCTGCGAAGGGCAGGCAACACATTAGGGGGCATATTATTATCATATTGACTTGCTTATTATAATCCCTCTAAAGGCGGCTTTGCTGCCTGTAATAAGAGGAATTAACGGATCCACAAATACCAAGTCTAATATCATGCAGTAGCATGCTTAGTTGGTTTAGCTTTCAATACTAAGATTAGCTTCCTGTTTTTTTCCCCTTGAGATAAGAAGTCTTACAGTTTGCTGCAATTAAGAAAAAACGTTTCTTAGGTTGATCAGCCAATACTAAATTAGATTACTGGTAGTTCAGTTCAACGACCTTCTTTTTAGTCTTTCAATTCAACCAACACAACATACAACACGTACAAATTCTAAACCACGCAAACACAGTTTTTTTTTTTCCATTACAACATATCGTTAACCAACCTAAACAAACTGTCCGTACCGAACTCCTTGCCTCGGTCAGCATCTCCCAAGCAAGAACTGCGTCCCATGTTTTCCCAAGTATAAATCCTTTCAAAGCCTTCTCTTCGTTCGCACCACATTCATATCTTTTCCAGAGCAATACAATGGCAGGCTTTCTTGCATTGTAATCCTCAGTCTGATAGCTGTTGTTATTGCTATCCAAGAATGCAGCGGTGCTCGTAATCTGCTGCAGACTGGACCGGGAATACCCAATACTATCCCTTCACTTCCAAAGCCATCAGCTTTGCCGCCGTTGCCTTCCTTTCCAACTATTCCTACTACTTTTCCGACTATTCCTACAACCATTCCTACTACTTTTCCGACAGTGCCTGGAATCCCCAAAATGTCCCTTCCTCCCCTGCCTTCTTTTCCTGCTATTCCAAAGATGCCCTCCGTACCTTTCTTCTCTCCACCGCCTTCAAAGTAGAGCTCCACCAATATGGTACTGAATTGTGAGGCCGCCGATACGTTATTCCCTATTCATAGTATTTGGTTTGTAGTACTGTTTGTATGATGCGTGTCTGCCCGTTTTGCACCATGATGTCTCGTGTCTGTATTCGTGTTCTTGTTTCTAGTATATCATTTTATGTAAACGAATGTTTTATCCGAGTTATTCGGCTATCGAGAGTTCTGTTTTAAGTATCTCGACGTATGCATATTGAAAAATTTCGAGAATCACCTTGGTATAATGCACATAAGTCGACTTTCACCAAGCAGATAAAATACATGCCAGATTCTTCGTATAATACCTAGTGGATACAATGTTTCTTCTTCTTCTCCTAGTCGACCCAAGAAGCTGTACATTATATGTGAACTGAAAATTCCTGGACTCCAAGGTCTAGTTGAAGGTTTACAGAGAAGAAGAAAATGCTCTAGTTTGGTTGACTTCAATCCTGGGATTCCATTCCAGATAATATAGCAAGCTCGGATAGTTGCTTCTCTCCACTCAAGACCTGCAAGAAAATAAACATAAAAATGTGATTTTTTAACAATGATGTACCATACATAGACAATAGTGAAGTATCAGTTATGATGCTCAATCTTGGGCGGGTTAATAAGAGGCCTCTTCAGATGATACCTGTCCATTTATCACCCAAGTTGGGAAGCCTTTAAGGTCAATTGCTGAGCACGCTTCGGCTATCTTAGTACCTTTCTTTACTCCGTCGGGGAAGCACTCCACGTAGTCCAACAATTTTGCTGCTTCATGACCAAACATCTGTCAATCAAGAATAATAATGAGTTCATTTTCCCAAAATAAGGCTAGAAAAAAACGAAGAAACTCATGAGAAAAAGGCTCAGATCACAATTTAACTGAAATAAGAAAGAAAAGAAGTACCTGCTTCTGCTCCTGACAGTGTGAACACCAGAAAGCACCATACACTTTCGCTCCAATTGAGTGTAGACGGTTCGCAAGGGCAACGGCAAACGGGCTCGACTGGCTTGTGATCTCAGTTTCAAAGTATGGCAATTCAGTCTCCACCGAGCTGTCGAGCAAGTTAATCTTTTGAGCATAACATATCAACAGCTAAATCCTAGAAAACTCCACAGGCTTTACGGAGATCATACAGCCACGAGCTCAGTTGATTATCATCTTCATTCTGTATCTAATGGAAATGTGTGGATGGTTTGTCCTAAAAAAGAACATACCTCGAGCTTGATTGGGCAGTATTATATGTTGCAGTCAAAGCAATCACCACCAAACTAGCTATCGTTAGCTGTAAACCCGACAACTTTTGAAGCTCTTTAATCCCAAACGTCTGCAAATTCAACTGAAAATGTAATGGGATCTCCATATCACAATCACCAAAATGACTGAAGAAAGATTAGCTGTATTGTTGGTAGAACCTTTAGACTGATGAAGAACAAGCTGAACGATAGTGCCACCGATGCCAAACAATATAGACACGTTTCTCCGTCAAATTCGGTGTTCAGAACGTACAAGAAGTATGCACTTGCAACCGCCATTGAGGTTGTCAACAAAACTAAAATTATTTCACCATCCGTTCTCCCAGAGCCAAATGCCTTTCCTTTTCCACCCAATTGTGCACCAAGAAATGCAGATAATCCATAAGCGAGCATGCCAAGTAATGGAAGTGGAAGACCTGAAAACGAAGGAACAATGATATAAATGATTAGTAAAGACACGCAACGTTTGCACAAAAGGAACCATTTTGATGATGGTGAAGCTTGATTGGATCCAACTTGGAGATCTAAGTAACAGAAGGACAGTTCCAAGCGTTAGCTGAGATTTCTTCCATCATTTGGAGAAATTCAATGCACTTACCAGGATCATCACTCGATACTCACGCCAATTTGCACAGTAAGCATGCGAATTTCAGAAATTCAGGCAAACAAATAAAGAAAAAAGACCCATTACCAAAAACTGAGGAGTAATCGCTAGTGAGTATGGTACTACACGAGCCCTCCCCCACTGGACAAAAAGCATCCGAATTGGTGAGCTTAAGATAAGTCAGATAAGCCGTCTCCACGAATCCAACGCCTCCAAGAGCAGCGCACCACCTATACACTGAGACGTCTCTCTCATCATCACCTCTGTCGAAATCAGACGACGATGAAGTTGACCCCCACGAGGATGGGGTCGTTTCAGATTGGTTTTCGGAAGTCTGCTTCCTGCGCTCCGACACGCAGCTCACAGGCATTAAAACACGCCGGCGAACTCGTCGCCCCTACAAAGTCAATCAAATTGGCTAAAAAATTCGATCGAAACAATCAGTAGTAACGAATCAATCGATTAGACGCGCGCTAACCTTGGTGTGAGAAGGTAAGAGAAAGGGAGCTCGATTGAATAAGGGTAGAGAACATGACGAAGGACAAGAGGAGGAAGAAGAAGGGACTGGCAGAGATACGGTGAAGTATGTTAGACTCGCCTTCGTCGACATCAGCTCAACTCTCTGGTAGACGACGGCGGCGGTGGCCGAGAAGATAGTTTTTTTTTTTTATCCTTTTTCTTCCGTCGAAAGAGTATCGAGTCTGAAATTATTTCACTTAGTTAGATTACAGAAACCATTATTACAGTTTTACCCTTTTTATATTGAGCAAAGCATGAGTCAGTTTTTTACAGTTGATTTCACCATTTTTACACACATACATGCATATGATTTGTCGGTCATCTCATACTACTTGAATTCATAAGCTCACAATACAAAATTAAGATTGACAACCTTAAAAGCTGTTAACTCTCATGTATGAAAATTCAGAGATCAATGAGTTCTCAAGAACTGCCTCCGAGGAGGATGAGACGAAGAAGAAGAGGAATGAGAAGATCGTCTCCATGATACTTTAGGCTTCTCAAATCCCGCAATCTGCTGCAAAACTTCAACGACTTCCTTCATCGAAGGTCTCTTTCGAGGCTTGTCTTCCAAGCAATTGAGGGTTAGCTGAGCGAGCTGAGTAGCAGCTTCCGACGAGTACTGACCTTCCATTCGACTATCCATTATTGACTTCAGTTTACCTCTCTGATTAAGAACGGATCTCAGCCAAACGACTAAATTCTGTTGGCCGCTCTCTCTTATGGTGTCTAATGCTCTTTTACCTGTCATAATCTCGAGCAGCACAACTCCAAAGCCATAGACATCGCTCTTCACGTAAAGATGCCCTGTTTTTTATTTTTTGTACTACACAGCTGATTAGTTTAAGGATTGAACAGTTTAAGTTAAGACAGTCACTCACTCACACACACACTGACCTGTTGCAATGTATTCGGGCGCAGCATAGCCATAAGTTCCCATGACTCTGGTCGTTAGGTGAGACTTACCGCCCGTGGGCCCCAATTTTGCCAGGCCAAAGTCAGACATTTTGGCGTTATAGTTCTGTGTGATGGAAAAAGAAGCATTGTTCATTTAGCCACCTTAAAGGACAGACAGAGAAGGGATCTTGGATCATGTATAAAGAGCATCACCACGTCAAGTAGAATATTCGAAGCTTTGAAGTCTCTGTATATGATTTCTATATCGGGCGAGTGCAAGAATGCTAATCCATTCGCTGCTCCGATGGCTATTTTGAGACGTAAATCCCACGACAGTGCTTCTGTTGCAGAACTTCCTGAAATTCGAACAAGGAAGCGTTGGTTTTAAGGATGTTTTTTCTTTTTTCTTTTTTTGGGTGTCAATTTTCTGGAAAAGAGTTGTTACGTCTGAAAAGATGGTTTTCCAAGCTTCCCCTTGGCATAAACTCGTATACGAGTAAGAGCTCTTTATCTTCCCAGCAGTATCCCAATAGTTTCACCAAGTTTGGATGAGAAAGCCTCCCCAAGAAATTCACTTCTGACTACAATTTTCGACCCAAGCAATGTATTACTAAGATCAACCTTTGCTGGTAATAAGAATCCTCACATACATAGATAGAGAGTTATTACATACCTGCCATTCTTCGAATCCTTGTTTGCTCCTAGAATTCAACTTCTTGACAGCAACGACCATGGCTGTGATCATTCGAGATGGCTCGAGAGTCTTTTCATCGACCCATCCTCTATAAATGGTTCCAAAACCTCCGACGCCCAGCACCGATTTGAAATTTTTCGTGGCATTTTTCAAATCGATAAAGCTGTAAGTTTTTAAATGAGGAGTGGGTAATAGTTCTCCGGCCAAAGATGCTTCATCGCTTAAGGCAGCCGAGATCAGGCTTTGGCCAGCAATGCAGCTATTCCCACCGCCGCCACCTAGATTTAATTCGTCAATGAATCAAGCTGATGCATGAGTAACAAATAGCTTTTCGGCAGAAAAGCAGAAGAAGACGTTCAAAAAAGTATGAACTTTTGAGGAAAAGTAAAGGAACCCTATCGTTTTCTCAATATAGTTGCATCAATTCAGGAAACCCATAAGCATAAATCTATAAAGGGAGATGAAGATAAATACCTGGTGCGGATGTTCTTGTCGAGTCGCTGTGATTAATGGAGCTTGGAATAGAATCTACGGCAGAATCTTGAGATCCAAAGCAGTTCCCCATATATTAAACAAAAACGAACCTTTTTAGTCTTCAATTCAACCAACATCGATAAAGCTCAGACATGTTGAAACATTTAACTATGGTTCAGTTGCTCCTGTAAGAAGCGCCGGCCAAATAAGATGACGACAAAGTAAAGCCAAGAAGACTTCTTTTTCTTTCCCATTTAATAGAAAATGCGACGAAAGAATGAAAAGGTTGTGTTTCTCTTTGTCATTGGTCTTTAGAGGAATATGGCAGACCAACTCGCACCCTATTTTTTTTTTAAATTTTTATTATTATTATACTTTAATATTACCACAAGTACAGGCCCTTTTGAAGGAGTTAACTTTCTTATGACCATTACCTGACATTACGCGCCGTTGACCTTCGAAGTCAATACTACGCTGAGATGTTTGTTCTATGTGGTTGCAGTCCGTCCAGTCCTGCGAGAGAATACAGTCAAGGTCTTCTTTTAGTTCTCTTACTAAGTCACTCAATTCCCCTTCCTACAATCAAATCTTCTTCAAATGAGCTTCTGATTTTCCATTTATCATTTTTCGTCGGTGGAAAATCATAGTGAAACACTATTGGCTCTATAAAATCAACTCTCAGGCAACAATCTGTTTATCAGTACAGAACACAAATGATAATTAAATTAAGTACTACGAATCCTGCTCAGGGCCGCCGTCGTCATCTTCATATATATGGCCATCAGTTGAGCTTGTTTCTTCGGCAAAGAATTCTTCACCTGGATAGATTTCCTGAAATAGCTGCAAGAAAAAGGAACATGGTCATGCATGATCATGATTAAGACAGTGCAATCTAAAACATTCTTAGCAGCAGCAGCTAAAAAGAGTACCGTTTGTGTCGTCTCAAGAAGATGGTTGTAATGCAGGTGTTCGTCTGGCATTGGAGTGTATCTGATGGAATCACTTGTACTTTGATGCTGGCAACAGTTAGAAAAAAAAGATATAAAAAATCTGGGATGGGAGACAAGGAGCAACCAGTATCAATCGAATCTACAGATAAGAGAAGCAACGAACCGTGTGGAGTTCTTGTACGTATGAGGCGCTCCACAACAAGCACGGTTTGGTATTTGACTCGGTTGAATCGTTGTTGAGATTACTTCCTTCCAAGTTTTCAGAATTTGGCGGAATGAATAATGCATTTATGGCAGCGTTTAGCAACTTCTTCCCTTCTACTTCATCATCGCACATCGCTGAAAGATAAGTGACATACCTAATAAAAAAATGTCTAGTGTAAGATAACGCACATCACCTTGTACTAACAACAGAAAATATGATATTAACCATGAAATCTGGTATGTTATGCAGTAACCATTGCTTTGATCAAATAAAGAACAGAAACTGAATTCATATGAAAACCTCATGGTCCAACATATGCATACTAAGGTTAGTAAATAAAGCTCATTTTCAATTCGGATTAACTTTGGAACGGAAGATATTAATACAACTAGCAGCAGATATGAGAAGAAACTTACATCCCAGAGGGGCAAACAGCTACATTGCCGCTCAACTGGAGTACTCGAACAGATGCTATTTGCTCAGGATATAAACCTGCACAGAAGGAAAACTAGCCTGAGACGAAGAATCAACAGATGATATGCCAAAAAAATATGGTTGAGAAGCTCACATTTGGGAGGGAAAAACACCAGACAATTACCGACTTCTGGTTTCACAGATCTCTGTGTTACACATATCGCTCGGGCAACCTTATTTTTGGTATTCAGGACAACCTCATGCGAACTTGTCAGGTGGGGAGCAGATGGTGATGGAATCATAAAAGAAGGGGCAACGATGAGCTGAGGGCTGAATAATTCCTGACCAGAAACTAACTTCACACCCTTGTAACAACCGCTGTCCTGTGATAAGGCATCCAGGAAATCATCGTAGGTAGCATAGAAATACATATTCCAGACCAAGACCAACAATGATATATTTGGGTAACTAAAATCAACATAAGAAAGGAGAAAATCTTCAACTGACCTCATCCACCAGCAAAGAAACCACAGGCATTCGTAAAACCTGAGTATCAAATTTATAGGAGGAAGTGAGGATTATAAATAATCACGATACATAGTAGTACGTGAGTATACGCGAGGATGAAGTAGGTCATAGTTGTTCAGAAATTGCCTCAGAAAACTCACATAAATGCAGCCCTTCACAGCAGCACGACGACAAAAGGCCTGAGGAAGTTCACCTTGACCATAAATAGGGTATATCATGGCACCACTTGCATTAGGAAACCTAAAACGATTAACGAATTGGTCAAGAAAAGTCTAACCATGGATGCAGTTGTCTTCCGATCACAAAACAATTGTGGAACTTTAAATGGAATACGATCACTAATCAGCAATGGTAGGATTTTAACTGCAAGGATTTTGTATATATTAGTCGGCGAAACATCACCCAAGAATTTGCAGAATAAACTCACCTGCCTATGGAAGAGTGGTAGAGAGACAAACACTCTATCCCTTCTCTGGTACTGATGACCTTTTTGCAACGTTCCAAACTTTCTTGATCATAATCAGAAAATGCTATAGCATACAAGATAATCCTGGTAAAAACAACTGCATGAGTCAGGCAGATAAGACAACCCGGCCATAGAGTATCGACCCACAGCTAAGGAAGAATAAAAATAAATCTCACTGAACGAACCAACACACTAACTACAACTAACAAGCATATAAAAACCAAAAAAGGGAAAAAAGAAGTTACTCTTTTAGCTTCTGGGACAGCCCCATACTGGCCAGATACTCAGCAAACGGCCTCTCCAAATCCTCTTCGGAGATCAAGTCAGCCTCACTTTCCCGGGAAACATGCCCCTGCACGCGCTTGAAAAACCTCATCAGCTGATTCTTCTCAGTCAGCGACAATCCACGATCCTTAAATATAGCCTTCCTCGAATCAGGCACGCTCCCCAGATTACCCGCCGCATCGGCCATGAAACTCGCTTCAATGCTCTTAAACTCGAGATACTGGTTAATACCCGTCTTCAGAATCAGATCAACCATGGAGTCGCTGCATAAGAGGACACGTGGACCAGTTAGGTCCACGCTGAACTTTCTGGCGTCTGCCAACAGCTCGGCGGAGCAAGAGCTGACGTGGACGGAGGAGTAGACGCGGCTCGGAGAGACGGGAGGAGTAGGATGGTCATTCTGTAGGGAGGATCCGAGGTCGGTGAGAGGAAGGGAAGCGTAGTGGGAACCGTAGTAGGGGTTTGGGTCTATGTGGAGGACGGTCTTGCCGCGGGATGACGTGGCGGCGGCGAGGAGTGATTCGGGGAGGCCCGTTCCGATTATGATGAGGTCGAAGCTTGAGGGCTCAATTGGTGGAAAAGACGACGTCGTTTCGTCCATCTTTAAGCTCGTCTACAGCTTGGCTGCTATGCTTAGCATAACCCAACGACTCAATCACGAATCTCTGTTATAATTAAACTAAGTGAAATCCGAACCAGAAAATTACTAGTCCAAGATGGAGGAAGGTAGTCATCATCGTAATTCTTTAATATTTTATTTAGTATTGGGCTAATAGGTCTTCAATGGGCTGAGGCCCAAATACGTGCGGCCCGCTTAAGAACGAGATACGATAGATTAATTGAGAGAACAATAGGAAACAACGACTAGAACGGCGATTATCGAATTGAAGCATGAGAAAAATCGTTTCTCGGGACTCTGAGTACATTAAGTTTTAACTTCATTTCTAGACTTCAAATTAGAAACATAAGAAAATAAAAAGCAACACGAAAATACGTCCAAAATCTACAGGCTACAGCAATATTTTTTATTACTTTTCTTGGATTAGTTGATTCTTCACTCGTCGTCGTCTTCCTGCAATAAACGAGCACAGAAAGAAGATTGTTTATACGAATTAAGGGAAAAACGGATAAGTATGACTACAAATTGGTGGCTCAAGCTTTTTACCCCGTCGCTGCCTTCATCGTCGTCCTCATCAATTTCAGACTTCGATTTATCCGATTCGTCTTCAGCTGCGTTCTGTTAAAGTAGCAATCAGTGAATCATACAAGTTCAATCACTGTAGTGAGCTTATTAATCGGGAAAAGTTGAAGATACCTTCTTATTGTTATATGCCTGGAGATTTTTTTCATACTCCGCCTTCCTCTTTTCAGCCTTGGCAACGTAAGGGGCTTTATCCTGTAAAATAACGTCGAGGATATGAGACAATAAGAAGTCAGAACACTCCCTGTACGGAAGGCCTCAAAAGGAAAACAGGGTTACTCACAGCCTCTGACATAGATTTCCACTCGTTGCCACCAGCTTTTCCAACCTGTCCAGTATTATTTTTCATCAAGCAAAATGATGAACAATTCTAACAGAATTACGGATCAAAATATAGTGTCTACGAACAGCTGCTACAGATTTGTTGTTTGGATGCTTCTCCTTGTACTGCTTCCTGAAATCCTCCCTGATTTATTATTGAACAGGAAAAAGAAGCTCAGCAAAATCACATAATCAGATCTCAACGAAATAACCGGGAATTAAAAAAGTAGAGGTCATACATGAAGACGAAAAAAGCAGTAGCAGGCCTCTTAGGCATGTTCGGATCCTTAACCGCCTTTGCCTTAGTTGCACGACCTTTCTTCACCGACAGCCTAAAGCACACAAAACGTTCGAAGCTAAAACAAAAGCAAACAAACGAAATACAGAAACCGACCAATCCTAACTCGGAACAAAACTCACTTAGCATCGGTTTTCTTGGTTTCAGCCCTGGATCTTCCTCCTTTCATCGTAGTCTACCTCGAAATTGACGAACAGCAATTTGCTAGAGAGAGATCGATGATATTCTATCTACGAATTAGCGTTGTGAAATGGAAGTGGTTGTATATGCGAAAGGGAGTGGGCGAGAGGGGTTTCAAAGGGAAAAACGCCCTCGCTTACCCAATTAATACCCGGGTTTGGGCGGGATCCGAATATTATAGCCACGTCAGCGATCCGTGGTTTTACATAATCCAGCGATCCCATTGGGCTGCGGAATTTGATGGTCAACTTCTCTTCGCTCTGTGCTTGTTTGGGAAAGGTCGGATTCAATTTTAGGGCGAGAGTTGATGACGTGGCGTAATCTTAGCTTACCTTGCTTTTAAAAACCGACGGATTTGGCCTTTGTGTTTATTATGACGCTTTTGGGCATCCGCTATCGTCCTTCAATTATCAAATAAGAGATAAATGATCGGTATATTTATAATTATAGGCCCATAGGCCTTTTAGCCTGTTGAAGTAAAGCCCAATTTTCTCAATCCACGTGATAATGTTCACTTATCTTTGGCCCAATAAGACTCTATTTGCATATGTTCAAGTTCAACTCAATCAAAATCTTTCCTTTTATCGTTGTTTCATAATGCACGTGATAAAGGTTCTCTTATCTTTTGCCATCTTTGATGTCACGTGTCTGTGTAATGGGATATTTCTCGAGTGGTGGTCGGCAATTTCTATTGGGAATGATTATTTCTTAAAATAAAACACTAAAAATCACATTGTGACACATCGTCTTGATTAACTGTAGCTCCAAATTGTCTGTCGTGAAAGCTGCTGGATTGGGCCACTAATATACAAATGTCTTTTTCTTGTAGTATTATTATATATTATTCGGGTCCCTTTCTCACTTTAAAGAGGCTGTGTGCAGTGCAATTAACTGAGCCACATTAAGTTAGCGATTTAAATATCTGCATATAATTAATTTGCTGTCATCTAGATATGCTACATACAATTACTATTCCAATCGTCGTCTGATATAAATTCATTTTTCCGTGATGTATCGACAAGTCATTGGTTTTACTTCTATAATTAAATTATATTCTTATTACCTTGGATACCTACCTGTAAGAAGTTGCTGGCTCTGCGTTTATGAGCAGTTTTTAACTTGTATACGTGCCGACATTGCCTTATGACCTTTTGCAGTTTGCAACTTACAGAATTCCCATCGTAGTAATGTAGCCTGGAATTATTTATTTCCTACTCCCAAAATTCTTATATCTTCTTCACTAATAATCAAGCGCTCCTCCCTCATATTAATTTCACATATAACAAATTCCTTGGATGGCAGAATACTTCAATCCAACTCATCATTCTCTCGCATAAAGGAGACGTTTGAGAGCGACGATGCATAATAGCGACAAATATAAAAGCTACATACGAATAGATCTTGAAAAGAAAAAAAAAAAATCGAAAATTAATTTTTTTTTCTCAGGGAGATGCTTGCAAATGAATGGGCGTCTTTTTTTTAATTCAACTGAATATTTATATTGCAAAATTAGAATATAGTGATAAATAAATAACTCCAAAAGAATCATTCCTCGACCGTTTTCATTTTGCTTCGGACGAAGGAATCATTCCATCACCACCATAATCATCATCATCATCATCGTCGTCGAATTCTACTTTTCTTCTTTTTCCCCAACTTGTTAACTACATCGACATCTTCATTTTGTATCAAGGGAAAAATTTACTTTTTGCAGAGCAGAATAGTTGAATTCATTTTACATTATAGAGCATCAACTTAGGAGCAGTTGTCTTCTTGCATGGGACGCTTGCGTGACCTCCTCGACATCAACGACGAACTGAAGATGGCTAGGAAAGTTCTTCCGCACAACAGACAAGTTGTTGACGGTGAGTGGTCATTACATCGTCATTTTACGTATGCATGTGTTCAGTTGCAATCTTGGAGCAGCAAATTAGTTGTTAGTTCTGCATAATACTTGTGTCGTTGTTCCTCTGTAGTAGTAGTAGTAGTAAAAGCTTTAAGTTTATCGTCTTCATCATGTCTGCTGTACTTTTGAGCTGAAAAAACGAATCTTTTTTCTTCTCCTAATACCAACTTTAAGGCCTTGAAGCTCCTCGAAATAGCTTGGAAGACTTACCAATGGAATCCTCTTATGGCTTATATGCAGCGAGAGATAACATACGAAGGGTACTAGTTATTACACTGTTCTTAATTTGCAGAGCTTTTTCTTTTTAGTCCCAAGTAAACTGTTAGTTATGATCTCCATGCATTGCAGCACGGTTATCGTTCGGTAACAGAATTGCACGGTGAAGATCACTGTCATCCTGAGGCTCCAAGGAAGAAGCTTATCATCGTCGAAAACAGGCGAAATACTTCACAAGGGAGAAATAAGATGGAGGGTTTTCTTGAAGAGGTGAAGGAGAGATTAAACAGAGAAACAGCAGTTGGGAAGCATAAATCAGGACTACTGTCCATGTCTGATAATGGCAGTACTAAAATGGCTACTACGCAGTCGTCGGTGGGAAGCTGCTACACGAACGAACTAAGAAAGGAAGAGTTTCCTAGGAACCTCGTACGATCTATGTCAGCTCCCTTAAGTGGGGCCCAACTCACGAGGAAGCACGAAGTCCTCGACAAGCCATCGACTAGCAGCAGCAGAGGACGGAGAAGAAGGGACAAGTTCGGCCTAAGGGAAAAAGTTTCGAGCTTTAAACACAGTTTGTCACTGCGAGGAAAACTGTTCGGAAAGAGATTCAAGTCGATGTCTGAAAGGGAAGAAGGCATCATCGCTTGTGAGCCAACGTTAGCAATGAGCTTTTACGACAGCACACATAATGTGAGGATCGGATTGCTTTTATTTTCACCACTCGCCGTATGTAATAACAAGCAACTAACGTCTTCTTTTTCAACTTGTCGTAGGAGAACTCAACTGAAGTGCCACCGAGCCCTGCATCATCATTGTGCTGCAGCAGTATTCGTGAAGAGTTATGGATGCAATCAGATTGCCCGAGCCCAGTTTCTTTCGAGGGGATGACAACCTCAGACTTTGATGGTTAGGAAATTCGAGATTACGATCCACTCACCACTATTACTTACAGCAAACTCATGACATGCTAAGGAAAATCTTGTCTGTAATTAAGCAGGCGCAGAAGGAGAAACTGAAGCGAACATCATAGAGTTGCTAATTGGTTCTGGCCTTTACGACTGTTCTTTCAGACAGTCTCCTTTGAAGTGGGACCCGCTCGGCAAGCCCATCAGCAGTCAACTATCCTACCAAGAAGAGCTCGTCAATCGCAAGATGACTATGGATTTGCTGAACGAGACGACGACGATTCCCATGATTTTGGGACAGCCATCAAACATGTCAGTAACAATGCCACCGCGTGGAAGGCTGCTACGATCTTCTCAAATTTGGGATGTCATTCGAACATACGAATTACATCCTCCTAAAGATCGATCGCTCTACTCTTTGGATAAAATTCTGGCCCGTGACTTGAATTTCGAACCTTGGTCCTATAAACTGATGGAAGATTATGGCGGCGCGAACGTTCATGGGAGAGAAATCGAATGTCTGATTATCGGAGATTTGATATCGGAAATAGTCAACGATATGTAACCCTATCTATGATTCTCTTGCGTGAGATAGATTCTTTTGTCCTTTTCCTTGAAGTTACGAAGCGATATGTATTATTATTCGCTGGCAGTAGTCGATTATAAGATTCACAAAGGTGTGTAATAGTAATAAAGACCATTATTACACCATTCCACGCATATTCTATATTTGGATCGGCTTTCTTTCTTTCTTTATTCCATTTCATTCCGTAGGAGAAGAAAAATTGCTTACGAAACTAAACAAGATGTGAATAGCGTCAAAATTTGGCACGCACAATTCAATAATCCAGTTGCATAAAAATATGATCTTTAATATCGTTGAGTTTTCGATGGAGATACCCTGAGGTGGCGCAATCCATCTTTGATTGTCCTTTTTTTTCCACGTTTTCTTGGGCAGGTAATACGACGAGTTTGATTTTTCTTTTTATTATATTTTTTTCCCGGAAATGAACTTCCCCGGTTATAGTAGGAAATAAGAAATACATAACGTGTTTCATGATGTAAGGACTCCTTAGCTGTAATGAGATCCCACACAGATATTACACGTTTATCAGGATATTAATTACTTAAGCTTGTCCAGGATAATCAAGTAGAAAATAATTTAAGGGTCAGCCAGCATATATATGTGCCATGTTTACTCGACGTAAATGATGAGCGACAAAAAGATCATCATGCTGACTCCTCGTAATTAGTTTAATTAAATGATGGCAGGTGTGTATTAATTGATTTGCCTGAATATTTTGAAAATACTCCGAAACAAGGCACAAAAACGAACACGCAACAGATATTTTATCGTTTCCAGCTATGCTGGCTGGTCTTTATCATTAGCATCTACTATGATTGGAGTACGATTAATCAGAGATGACGTCATATATCCACATGTATGTAATGTGTGTGTATATATATATATTGTTTGCTAGGCCTTCTGAACCATGTTTTCTGCATCAAGGAGCTTTTAGCTAAAAGTGCATCGATCGCCTCCCCCAGTTAACATATAACACCAAGAAAACGAGGTTACTGCAAAGGTTTTCCTTCAACATATATTTTTCTATTACATGGATTGTGTCCGTGTATGCCTCTCTCTTGTTGCTTGGTTCTTAGGAACATGAACACAGCTGATGATGTCTTGATTTATTAATTTTTTTTATTTTTTTTTATTGGAAGAACAGATGATTCACTGTTTTTCAATCCTTATCTTCCTTCTGACTTAATCTTGTTCTCTTTATGAAATAATTTTGGTAGGGTACAATACAATGGGGATCTTGTCCCTATTGGAGGTGGCATCTATGCCAATGATAGAAGTGCTTATAATAAGCTTATTGGGAGCTTTCATGGCTACTAATTATCTCAACCTTTTACCAGCCGATGCCAGAAAATCATTAAACAAGGTATAGATATCCATCCATACATGTTTGAGATATGGGATTCATTCTCTTTCAATCTTGAGATCGACACCACTTTGTTGAATGATCTGCTGCTTCCTTCAACTATGGATCTCGGCTAACTGCAGATCGTTTTCACGGTCTTCACTCCATCGCTCATATTTGCGAGCCTAGCAAAGTCTGTTCAATTTGGAAGACATAGAGTCATGGTAGGAAATACTTGATGCCTAAACTAGTTATTACTTCCTTTCAATTTTTATTAGAGCGCCGTCGACTTTTTCACAGGTGGTTCATGCCCGTTAATATCGGGCTAACGTTCATCGCCGGGGGAATCCTAGGATGGATAGCATCTAAACTGCTCAGGCTCAAACCTTACTTGCAGAACTTAATCATCGCAACTTGCGCCTCGGGTATATATATATCTATCTGTAACTGACTCATGCGATCTCTACACAGCTAATAAGTTAGATGGATATCTCAGGTAACTTGGGAAACATTATGTTGATCGTCATACCTGCGATATGCAAGCAAGAGGGAAGTCCCTTTGGGGGAGAAGAGTGTCTGCAGCACAAAAGGGCTCTCATATGCTTCTTTCTCCATGGCAGTTGAGTCATATCATACAACCTTCGATATAACGAGTCGATCATATTGATGTGCCTCTTAAGTATGGATTACGGTGTAATGAAATTCAGCTTGGAGCCTTCTACATATGGACCTTCAGTTACCATCTGATACGAAGCGCCAGCGCAAAGTACAAAGAGATGTTAGCAGCTGAGGAAAACGAAGAGGAGGCTTCCAAGGAGCCAAATAAGGACTTGGAGGGAAATGAACAGAGCAATCTGCTCGACCAAGCTAGCGAAGTTCACATCTCATCCTTCTACGATAATCCCAGCAGAAAAAGGGTAAATTCCATTTTAAGCAAAGAATAGATTTAATTTTCTCACCTGCGAAAAAAAAGTACTGATTGATTGCTGTGATCTTCGCAAAATGTTCAGATGATTGTGGCCAAGCACAATGCGAGCGAGGCGTGGCATCACTTCGTCGATATTCTGCATCAGTTAGGACAAGAGCTAATGTCTCCTCCAGTTATTGGAGCAGTGAGTTCCTCCTCGAGCACTTTCACCGTTTAATTATGGTCTGCGCTTGACGAATATTTGAACACTGCTGACACCTTCACAATATTTTCAGATTCTCGGATTCGTTTTCGGGGCGGTGACGTTTCTTCACAACCTTATAATCGGCGACGGTGCTCCGTTGAGGGTCGTGGATTCCGCCGTCAATCTTCTCGGGTAAGTTCGAGGAAGACGAAGAACAACCTTTTACACACTGGTCTGGTGACTACCAAGTGACTGATTACATACATCTTCCATTATCTCTTGCAGGGATGGTACCATTCCTTCCATCACTCTGATCCTAGGTGGAAACCTAACACAAGGTATAGTATTAACTCTTCGAACACCATTAATGAGGAAGACCCAAATTCGATCAAATTGAAATAGCGAATACAATTCAAATTCGATGCAGGGCTAAGAAACTCGAGATTGAAGGTGGCCCCGATAATAGCAGTGATCTGCGTGAGATACGTAGTGCTACCTGCGATCGGCGTGGGTATCGTGAAAGCAGCTTTCAGCTTTGGGCTTCTTCCGGCCGATCCTCTCTTTAGATTCGTACTCATGATTCAGTTCGCTCTGCCGCCGGCTATGAACATAGGTATAAGCACGATGCTCTCATATCGTCTTCGTTTCGATGATAATTTGCATATAACTGTAACGATACAATCGTTGAATGAACGATGAACAAACAGGTACGATGACACAGCTGTTTGAAGTGGCTGAAGAAGAGTGCTCCGTCCTTTTTCTGTGGACGTATTTGGTGGCAGCCTTGTCTCTTACGGCTTGGTCCACTGTTTACATGTGGATCTTGTCCTGAGCCCCTCTTCTTTCATAAGCTGAAGAAGAAAAGAAGAAGAAGATGATGATGAACGCAAACAACCTTTTAATTTTCGGATATTTTTTCTTTCTTTCGAATCTATTCTTTTTTTATTTGATGTAAAATACTTGGTCTGGCATGGCTGTGAATGTGATGTTCAAGAAAGGTATTCCATTCCATCTTATATTTTACATTCTGATTTATTGCAGATAAACTATCTATTATATTCACATACTTGATCGTTGCAAAGAAGAAGCAGATATATATAATGAATTTCCCGATATATAACGTCCAAGAAATCTTATCAAAACAAAAAGAAAAAAGAAAAATCACTAGACGTACTACACTCAATATACTACTATCGAACATACATACATACCTGGTCAATGTCGCCTCAACCCATCAACTATTACAACAAAAAGAAGAACACACGAAATAAAACAAACAAAAAATATGGCAAACTTAGAAAGCTCTCCAACTATCAATATCTTTCTCCGTTGTCTGAGTTTTGGGAGTTGACGACCTAAATGGTTCGCTGGACCCGAAAGGATCCGCATCGTCGAATGAAGCAAACCCATGATGACCATAATCAGAGCTACTCATGGAATCAAACCTCGACAACTTTGATTCATTTGGAGGGAAAAGGCCAAAGTTATAGTCCGAGTCAGCTGTACTCCGAAAAGAGTCGAACCTTGCAAAAGAGTCTCGAGGAGGAGCTAAGGATCCTTGATCGAACTCGGAATCTCTAGTGGACCTCGTAGAATCAAATCTCGACAAGGAAGAACCGAAAGGGCCACCGTCATTCATGTTGAAGGAATCGAATCTTGAGAAGCTGTTTTCGAACGAATGCTGCTGCTCTTCTGAACCTTCGCTGTATTTTCTAGGAGAATTGCTGTAATTGTACATTGGCGTGCTGGGGACCGAGTCTGCAAAAGCAGATGTGCTATTCCTTGTGAACATGTTGTCTGAGTTGCCATAAGCTGGGGTGCTTGGCACCGAATCGAAAAATACACTCTGCCTCTTCTGTGGCGAGTTGGCAGAACTGTAGAGTGGGGTGCTTGGAACCGAATCAAAGAACAGGCTTTGGCTTGTAGTTTTACCCGTGGAACCTGTTTTAATCGGGTTTAGACCCCATCCATCAGCACCGAATAATGAATCTGTGCCATTTATGTCATATTCACCACCCTGTTTTCAATAAAAACCGGGTTTGTACTTATAAAGGGTGGCTTGTAATTAAAGAAGGTGTCGACCCACATAAAAATTCTCAACGTACCTTTGGAGTGTCAGGATTATGATCCCATGCAGAGTCTGAATCAAAACGGGTATCTAAGGAACCCCAGGGTGGTTCGTCAAAATCTCTACCTCCAGATCGGGTAGATTCGGCTCCACCAAATTCACTGCATTTGACAGTTTGAACATCTTAGACAATTCTTTGAATAGAGAAGTTAAACATAAAATGATGGAGAACTTGACTCAAACAATCCACTTAGGTAGAAGCCAAAGAATCGAGACGGACACTAACTGAGAAGAAAAACAGAAATAACCTTGTGAAGTCAAATGCATGAGGTGAACTATCAAAAGTAGCTTCCTTTGGCATTTGTAGATGGGGCAAGTCCTTGAATGGGCTGTTGGGTCCATTGCTAGCTGCCGGGCTATAGGGTGGACTTTTTGATGTTGGCTCTCTGTCGTGGGCATTTAGCTTATCATTCTCGTGAATAATCTCATCGGATCCTGGTAGCTCTGGCCGCTCATCAACCTTTGGAGGTGACTTCTTGGCAACACCATCAACTTCAGCAACTTTTTCTCTGATTAATGGTGTCTTTGGTTTAGGAAGGGCAAGGACGTTTTCAATATCGAGAGTCTGCTCTTTGACATAAGTGAATCCTGATATGAAGAGGATAAGAAAACCAGCAGGAATTATTCAGTGAAGAGAGCCAAATTAATAAGAGAAGATTGTTGCCAATCATCCTTTTGGAAATCAACTTGTGCGAAGGTACCTTCATCGTCAAATTTGTCCCAATTTTCGTCCCAATCAGCAGCAGTTCCTTCAACCCCGGGCTGCCAACCTGGTCAAGGATATGAAAAGCATGGTAAGCTATTAGTACATAATTATATAAAATAAAAGGCATAGTTATCTACTGAGTTGGTTAGCCACTATACCAGCCCATTGGCTTCTAAATATAATAAAAGAATAACTTCCGTTAGTTTGATAGATGCTAAATGCATCATGCTTTATGCATTATTGATGGAAACAAAAAAACACCCAAAGTTCAACTTTTAATCACATTAATTGGCATGTGGTAATGACCATGCACTCAAGCACTATTTTAATGACAGCTTAAAGAAATAGAAAAGATGCCACCATGTTGTACTGAAAGTTCATACCGAATGGAAGTTCCACAAGTGTGGTCGGTTTTGCCCGCAAACCATAAGTTTTGCATTGTTCATTCAAAGACTTAACTAGCTCTTCAAGGTCCGACTGGATTTTGCTAGCTCGATCCTGGAAACATCAATTTTGTTTTTAGACTTGGAAGCCTCAGGCAAGCAACATTGAATCAGCCAAAAGTACAACATACCTTCACACCATCGCCAGTTTCTTGTTCCAATTTGAGAATTGCGCGATACAGTTCCATCTTTTTTGCCTAGATATGGAATAATAAAACTTACACCATCTACCTAAATCATTGACTGCCGGAAACTAACAAAGATATTGATGTGGAGTGGTTATAGTGGCAACCGACAAGACAAGTGATGTGATATAAACCTGAATATCACGAAAAGTGGCCTCTTCAATAGATAACTTAGAGGCCACATCTCCAACCTGGTGGTACTTCTCTTCATATTTCTTGGCTAATGCTTCAGCCTAAAAATAAGCCAATCAAGCGAATCCACAAAAAGTTTAAGCAAAATGAACAAGGACCCTAATCTTCTGAAACATACCTCTCTTTTGTCCCCAACAACTTTTTCAGAGATCTCATTCAGCCTGCTATCACATCGACTTTTGTACAGAACCTGATATCAAGAGGTGGAATTAGAGAATCAACACATGATAAACTATCATAGCCAAGTCAAAACCTTTTTTTGTTTTTAAATTTTACGGAATCTATAAGAATCTCAGAAATAATGATAGATGAATCTCGCTGGACAAATTTAAACAAGAGATATTTTATGGCACAGGCTTGTCCAAAAGTGCTCTCCATGTATGGTAGCTTCTCAGCTTGCGTTTAAAGACACACAAAACATGCACGTTATGTCTATGACCCGCATGTTCATTCTAGATTATTATATGAATAATATACTAACCAATTCCTGCATCTTCGCATGGTAGAACTGAACCTTTTGTTTAGATTCCAAAATCTCTTTTTCCAAATCAGCAACCTGCACAGAAAGTTAAGAGCGCATAAAACTAAGATTTGGAGGTAAAGTAGATGGAAGGAATTTTCTCAACCTTACGATCCTTAACCGTGTCACATAGGGGCTTGGTAACATTAACACGATCTCATGCGCATAGAGTATATTACCACATCTAAGACATGTTGATTTGGGCACTATGCTAAACTATTGGGGAAAAGGTCCATATGGATTATGGAGCTGAAAAAATATCAACCTTTTTCTCTGCATCCTTTGCGTCCTGGAACTTTTTATTAAGTGACTCTTGCTCCTCTTTGCTAAGCTGATCTACTAGATGCTTTTCCAGCTCAGGGACTTTTGGCTTGTGTTGGATAGGTTCATCAGGCTGAGGAACAGGCACAGGAACAGGACGAGGTGGCTTGCCACCTTCTGAAGAAGTCGCTGGCCGTACCAGCCTGGTTGCTTGTGGTTGCTGGACACCTGATAGCAGAATGGTAACCATGAGCATGCGAATTGTATATCCTATTTCAAGTAAGAACAAAGACGTTAAGGAAGCATTAGGCACCAGGATAGGGCCTCCAGGGTGTATTGCCATATGGCACACCAGGTTGACCAGAGGCTGGTGGCAAGGTTTCGTCAAACATGAGAAAATTTGGAAGCACCTTTGGAAGAGGCCTTCCTTCCCTATACCGCTCCATCAAATACAGAGCGATGCAGAATTCCCTTGAAGATATCATCCCATCATTATCTTGATCAGACAATTCCCAGACCTGCTTCAAAACCTCTAACAGTACAAATGCAGCACAAATAAGATACACAGTACAGTGACAAGTAACTACAATCAGTCAAGTAACTCAGGCAGCGTAAAATAAAATAAGTTCCTACCGCGTGGTAACTTCCAACTCAAGAACAAGTTGCGTGCCTGTTCACCAGTAATTTTCCCATCTCGGTCAGTGTCAACTTGCATAAATACCCTGCTATACTTCTGTATATCTGACTGAGTTATTCTTGGCCACGGAGGCTGAGGTTGGGAGGAGGCTAAATTTCCAGCTGCAGCAGGAATTGCAGAGGCAGCTTGTGGCAATACATTCTGATTTACCTTCCCCATGGCCGGAACTGGATGACCTTGAGCAGGTACAGCAACAGAGCTTTGCTTAATGTCCAATTGGTCTTTCGAAGAAGTCAAATTACCGGCAAGCGGGGTAGGTGGGCGCCAAGAATGCGAGATTGATGCAGAATGTTGTTTAGGTTGAGGAGTAACTGAAAATGCATCTTCAAAAACAGAGTTTGACGCGTAACCATTTCCTGCAGCTGAGGGTAATATTGCGTTTTCCATAACAACATGGGAGTTCATCACTGCAGGATCGTTTGGCATTAATGAAGCAGATGTTGAGCTTACTGACATTTTCTGTTGGGAAGATTGAGGTGCTACAGAGGCCAAACCACCCTGTGCTGCTGAAGGGGGATTGTTTTTCCCAGAAGCTTGAGGAGAAATTCCAATTTGGGAGCCGTTACTACTACCAAATGCAGCAGGGGAACTACCACCTGTCCCGGGTATACCTTGGACTTGGAATGAACCCACATGAGACTGTAATCCTGAATTAGGGAGTGGAGGACGTGGTGGCCTTGTCACATGGGTTGGCTGATCTATCACTCCATGGGGGCGTACGGCACCAAAACCCTGATTGTTTGTTGTAGGTGATGCACTTGTCATGACATTTGATCTGGGACCTTGTGTTGCTGCAAGATTTATTTGAGGAGCAGGGATTTTAGCTGAGGCAGGACTATATAAGGCCGCCTTCACAATTTCAGGAGTCAGCTCTCTTTTACTCTGCGCCACTGTGACAAGTTTAAGAGCATTAGAAAATTCTGCACGGCCAAGAAAACCTGTCCGATTTTGATCAGCATAAGTCCATATCTGCATGAGAAAAACCCAATTCGTTGAAAAAGCTTATCCAAGACAGAAAAATTATACATCTAACCTCTATCATGGCAGACCTCCATAAGCATAAGCAAATAACAGAATTATAAAAAAAAATCCGGTCTCATTGATAATAGAACGATTCTGAGTCTCACAGATCGTCATCATCTTCACGAGCTTAGATACTGGAAACAGTGAAAAGAATGACACACCTCCTAATTCCCTATATGGTATGCTATAAATAATGAAACAGTTCAGGCATGATAATAGCTACTGGCCTACTTTAGCTAATTGGAATATTTAAATCGTACTCCTCCAACTTACAACTAGCCAAGCCCCGTACTACAAGGCGGTCTTCACACTGCTATCTACCTAAGAAACGGAAAACCAGGGACAGAGCAGGAAGAAACAAACCTGAGCAAGGACAGGCCTAGGCAAATTCGAAGCTTGCAAAAACGCGACAGCCTCACTTCCGCTAATCCGACCATCCCGATCCAGGTCGGCTCTCTGAAAGTACGCCTCGAATTGGTCCACATTCGAGGTCTGCCCCGCCATTCACCACGACACTCAATTCCACAGTCTCCGAAACAACTCCTCAATCCGATCTGCGAGTCGTCCAATTCAATTCAAAAATCGGATAATTAAGAGGAACCGCATTGAGTAAACTCGGTAAGCATCTGCGCGTGATCTATTGCGGCTGCCTGCGTTCTTTGCGTGGTGCTCGATCAGGTTTAGGAATTTGACGAATCCGGATTTGGACGGAACAGCGTCGTTCCCTCAGCGCGGAAAACTACGTCGGAGATTCGCGAAGGAGAGAGTGGAGTGGGTACAAACAAGGAATGTACAGTACAAGCAAGTGTTTTGGGGTTGGGTTGGGATGAAAGAAATGATTGCTGCCAGTTTGTTCATCGCTATAATGACGTGATCTAATCTAATCGTACAAATTTGCAAACTTAATTCCTAATCTATATTATTAATAGGTTTATTAAATGTAAACGACGTCGTCGGTATATCAGATCACCTTAGCTCATACTATCTACAAGCCTAGGCCCAATACCGGCCCACTTCATAATTCAATTTGAATGGCCTGTCGGAAACTGCCCATATCGTTTTCTTGCATGCATTACATTCATCGTCTTTATTCTTTTTCACTTTGACAAGCAAAGCTCAAAATAACATTAATAATATCCTAGTGATACTTTGACTAACTTTTCTCTCGGTGAGCACATTTTGAGGTGAAGACGACAAGTTTGCTTACTTTCTAACACAAAGCCCTCAATGCTCAAGAGGCCAAGTGTTGTTGGAATCTATTACACTACTACTCGAACATTAGTTAAAAGGTTGTTGAATTATTGCAGTTTGCAGGTAAAAGGAGGAGCAGTCAAAGTAATAAATACACATACGTAGGAATCTTGAACGCACGTCTTTCGTGTTGACAAAGAGACATACGATCGATGGAAGGTGAGAATACGATTTTCAGGGTTTGCTCGATATAAAATATTATGTTTTTGTTCATGACGAGGGTTTTCTCAGATTAGCTTCTCTTTTCTGCCATTTTCACACAGAGTTAAAGTCGATTTATAACTTATTATCAAATGAATCTGAAATAAATGTACTTTTCCTTTTGTTAGATTACGTAGTGTAGGCGAAGTAATGAATAACTTTATGATCTTCACTTAAGAATCTTGTATATGATACTTAGGTTAGTGACATATGTGTGAATATAATATATATGTAATAGGGCATATTCAGTTGGATTCGAATTTCTCTTTTCTGATACTTTGTGTGTCCGAGGATATTAAATACATCATGAAGGAAAGAGAGTCATCAGTCAGTCCGACATTTTCCTCATCAAAAGGTGTTTTTTAATACATCATCGACGCTTGACTTTTGATTTACGGACAAGAGACATTAATGAATACCGCTCGTGTGTTTTTTTTACCTCCGTTCTATAAAGAAGAGCTTCGCTTTCTTCTTCAACCCTTTTATTACACAGAGGTGGGCAAGAAACCAAAAAAACACACACACACAAACGCATAGCACAAAATGGAATGGGCTGCTGCTAATAGCGATATGTTTGATCCTAATCAGTACTGCTCTTCCTTCGAACAGTCTCTGTACAATCTCCTTTCACCTCAGTACGAGGTTAATGGTGCCCACCAATGGACTTTCGAAGAGAACAAGCTTTTTGAGAATGCTTTAGCAGCAGAAGAAAACCCTATTTCTCCAGCTTTCTTCGAAAACCTAGCTTCGAATGTCCTTCCATGGAAGTCCATGGAAGAGATCCACGCTCATTACCATGCACTAATAAAAGATGTTGAGATGATCGAATCGGGAAAATGCCCGATTCCCAACTACGACGTGCCCATCAATCTCAACCAAGGTAATAATGAGAAAAACAAGGAGATTGTGGAGAACAACAACAGTACATATTGTCAGAAAAGTGATAATCATCAGCTGGGATCTTCGACTGCTTCTGAAGGAAAGAAGAACACGAGCAAGAATTCTAATCAACAAAGGCGAAAGGGAGTTCCATGGACTGAACAAGAACACCAGTAATTAAAACACTTCACCTTTCACCTCTTTGTGTGTTGCATATATTTTTCCTTCAAACAAGCAAATCAAATGCCATGCAAGATCATTTGTAGTCATGATATATATTTGAGAGACGTAGGGAAAGAGAGATCTTATATTCTTCTTTCACGTTATATATGATGCCCTAACCCCGACATTCTCATATACTCTCGTGTACGATACACCGTACGTACGTAAACGTTTCCTTGGATTGTAAAACGTTTCCGTACATCATCGATGCACGATTAGTCAACGCTTTTCCTTCCTTTTTCTTACCACATTAATGAACACATTACCTCACAGTTTGGACTTTTGTGTGCCTCTTTTTCCTTCCTCGATGCGTATCATCATCATAATCAGTATAACGATTCGCCCGACACCGCATCCATTATATACGTAATTTGTGTCGAAGAACATTAATTAATTACTCGATGATGATGTCATCAATGGCAGGTTGTTCCTCATGGGACTGAACAAGTACGGCAAAGGTGACTGGAGAAGCATATCGAGGTACTATGTTGTCACGAAAACCCCGACCCAAGTTGCAAGCCATGCTCAGAAGTACTTCCGGCGACAGACGAGCACAACTCCCGCCGATCGCCGACGCCCGAGCATTCACGACATTCATTCAGTGAATCCCATCATCACCTTCGCTAACGATCACTTTGACAGCAACAGTAACATTGCAGTCGAGGATCATCATCAGCCATTGATGTTTGGTGGAAGCTACAATGTTGTCAGCGGTAATAATAATGGTGTTGTTGCTGGTAATATTAATGAAGAAAGTTCAGTGCTCATCAGTGGCGGCCATGGCTTCAACGGTTTTGGCGGGGATGGCGCTATTGATCAGCAGCTTCCAATGGGTGGGTCGTCGTCATGTTAGAGATTATTTTAATTGTGTTCATTTAATTATCAGTCTATGTTCTGTAATTTAATTACGCCCTAGGACTTAATTGTAAATATATCCGACTTGTGGATATATCAGTAATATTGGGCCCGTTAGCCCATTAGGGCTTATGTATAAATACCCTAAACAATGCTTTGTTTAGGGTTGCTGAATCATAATTGAGTTGACGACTTTTCTGAAGAACTCGCGCGCTCTCGTTCCAACTCTACAATTCGTCTACGGTATTACTTTGTTTACTGCTTCCGTAATTCATCGTACAGGTAATACTAATCCGTTGATTCAGTACAAGGTTGGATAAAATCGGCCTAACAAGTGGTATCAGAGCCGAATTCGTGGATCAAAACTCATTGAAGCTTCGTTCGTTCTAACTCGCTTGTTTCATCCTTTTTCTCGTCGGGTTTCATCGAGACATTGATCACTATTCGTTGTTCCTATCTTATTCTCGAAATTCTAACAATTGATTCTCATCAAATTTCTCAGATTAATCCCGGATCATGAAGATTGCATAGACGTTCTTTTGATTTGTTTAAATTTTTGATCGAATTCTGCTTTTTCCAGCCGAAGAACAGGTTTGGAAGACGATCATATTTTTGAATTCCCGAAATCTTCGATCAAAATCAGCCATCTCGTCATTTGAAGTTGTCGACATTTGACACTGTCGACATTTGAAGTTCTCGACTTTTGTGATTGTCGACATTTGAAGAAAAGTAGAGCACTCGACATTTTTCTATCTCGCCAGATTCTTCCATACTCGACATTTAATTCGACATTTTTAGCAAATTTCAGCTCGACATCTGGATCTTCTCGACTTTTGAAGACCTCGACATCTTTCATTAGCTATCGACTTTTACTCCATCTCGACATTTTCTTTTATTCGACATTTGAAAATATCACTCGACATTATTCTCGACTTTGTTCTCTGTTTCGACATCCTATCCATTCGACATTTATATCAATTTCTGAGATAATAGGACTCGACATTTTGTGCAAATTTCAGCTCGACGTTTACTTCGACTTCCTATCGTGACATTTACCTCGACATTTATTTCGACTTTTATCCAAATATCGATCTCGACATCTATCACGACATCCATTTTAATTCATCCCGACATTTGTATCGATATTTTGCTAGGAAAGGAAGGTCTCGACTTTTTATTCGAAGTTATTGCTCAAAATCGAACTCGACATCCACCTCGACATCTTAACGAAGGACTCGACATCTTGCATCCAACTTCACTCGACTTTTACATCGACTCCCTATCTCGACTCCTTAAAAGATCTCGACATTTCTTTCGACATACTTCGACATCCAATTCGACTTATAGGACAATATTTCCATTCGACATTTCCATTCGACATTTACCTAGACTTCCTATTTCGACAAAGGATTCCGACATTCAAATTCAATTCGAGCTTCGACATTCTTATTATTTATCCTTAACATCAAAAAAAAAAAAAAAAAAATTTATATATATATAATATATTTTCGATTTCAATTCAACTCTTGTGCTTATATTATTTCATATATTTCTCTAACCCTATTTGCCTTCCTTGAGTTACGATTTTAGTTGATCAACACGATAAAGATCCACATCCAACCTATCGCAATGGACCTCTATTCACTTGGAAACGACTCGAGACCTCCCATCCTCAAGAGGGACGAGTACACAGCATGGACACTCAGGTTCATGAATTTCATCGAAAGCAAGGAGAACGGCGACCTAATGTACGAATCTCTCACCGAAGGACCAGCTCAATTTTGGATTACAATTCCTGGCAATCCAGACAATACACCACCTGTTCCAGAAACAAGGGAACTCAAAGCTCTCTCAGCTTACACTGAGACTGAAAAACTCCGAGCTCGAGCAGACCGTCAAGCCAAAACTTATCTTGGTCAAGGCATCCCAAATGACATTTACATGCAGGTTAATAGCTTGCCAACTGCCAAGGAAATGTGGGATGAGATTAGCAAAATGATGCAACGAACTGAATCTGGGTACAAGGCAAAGAAATCCAACGTCCTCACTGCTTATGACTCATTCAAAGCCAAAGATGGAGAAGAACTATATGAGACCTATCAACGATTTCTGACCCTAGTGAATGAGATGAGAAAGATAAATGTAACCAGAACTGGTGAGGAAATTAACATACGCTTTCTCTCAGCACTGCAGCCAGAATGGAGGAAAGTAGCCAGCAATATCCGCCAGAACAAGGATCTAGAAGAGATGGACATTCACTGCCTCTACGACAGCCTCGCCCAGCACATTGAGGACATTAATGAGATTCAGAAAGCATCAAAGGAAAGGACCGCCATGGAGACACTTGCTCTAATCAGCCATCGAAAATCAAAAAAGAATCCAAAACCTGTGCAGAACCCTAGCTCATCTGAAGAAGACAATGAGAACACCAATGCAGAGATGGACCCTGAGCTAGCAGAGATTACAAAACAGATGGCCTTGATCACCAAGCGTTTCAATTCCTACACACAGAACCGATCCTCAAATCGACTCAGGACTAGCTCCTCCAAGAAGCGGGACCGGAAGAATGAAGAAGGTGAGACTAAGCCCTCCATGAAAGATCAGAAGTGCTTCAACTGCGGCAAACCAGGACACTTTGCTCGAGACTGCTTCCTGCCCAAGACCAAAGATGTTGACTACTACACCAAAAAGGCACAACTTCTCAAACAAAAACAGTCCGGTGTGGTACTCATGGCTGAACAAGAATCATGGCTCGAGGATACCTCTGAAAGTGAGGATGAAAATCTGGCACTCATGGCAAACGTTGAAACCGACACTGAGGATGAGGGACACAATACTGCAGCCACCCCCTCAACCGACTCATCTTCAGAGACTGAGGTACACGAATCCTACTCCAATCTACATGAACAATTATGTCTTCTTCAGGATAGACTAACATCTATGTCTAGAGAGAACCAATCATTAAGAGAACTAGAATCTAGGTTAGCTAACAATGAAAAAGTCCTGCGAACAGAACTAGTGGAAAAGGCTAGGTTAACCTCGTTTCTAGAACAAGCTCGAGACACATCCCTTAGACATGAGACTAAGATAAGAGACTTAGAAGATAAACTTCTCAAAAAGGAAAACGATCTCCAAAAGAGTGAAGTAGATCGAAACACGATATCCCAACAATATGAATTTCTGACTAAGGAACGAAATCGTCTATATTCGAAAATAAAGAAACTTGAGGATCTTCTGAACAGTAGAATACAAACAGATAAAATGATCCTATTAAATAGTGCTAGAGACACAGAATTTTATAATCCCCGTAGCGGCATAGGATGTACTCCAGACTCCGTGCACTCAGTAAAGAAACCTCTTCCCCTTTATGATATCAAGCTCTCAGGCTTAAAATTCCTTGTCTTATGTCTTTCACTAGCTCATCTCCGCTTGATAAGTTAGAACACAAAAAGAGAGACAAAAAGGATAGGGCTGAAATTCCAATTGACTATGAGGAACTGGAAAAAAGTTACAAAACCAGAAAAATTGATCTATCCGATGACTACTATTCTTTATTTCCACCAGAAGAAGTAGATCCCCAAAAGGCAAGTACCTCTAGTACATATATCCCTCCAATGATTAAAGAAATCGGTGATCTGCATTCGACTATTGAGCTCGAGAAGATTGCCTCTCAAGTGGAAATGGACGTACTCCTGACAATCATCTCTTCACTCGAAAAACAAGTCAACAACCACATAGCTTCCTCCGCACCATTGAATTCGGCTAAGTCTAAGATAGAAACATCACTCCACAAGAACACTAAAGGGAAAGAAATAGCCAAAAGACATGAACTGCTATTTGAAAACTACGCATCTCCTTCAAATCACCACTATTCCTACGACGATGCACTTACCTTGAATTCTCGTTTTCGCCTAGAAAAGGCAACCTCACTCACAAACGACTCACGTTTCTTCCCTAAGTCATGCTCGCCAATCCCAATGAAGAGAACTCCAACAAAGAACGAATCTGACCTTCTAAGCGAAGTCTCACGCCTTCAGAATATTAACTTGATACAACACAAAGAACATCAAAATCAAATCGAAATCTTCAAGTTCGAAAAAGAGAAAATGCTTCATGAAATTTCGCTTCTTAGACACCTCAAAGATTATTCATCTGACGTTAATTCTTCTTCCTCCTATAACCTAACTCCTCATCCCATGGCTAATTTGACTACAGGAAAGAGATTAACTACGAAGAAGACGACGTTGGCCTGGGTCCAGAAATCGAAACCTAATTCAGCTCCTGCCAAGACTTCTTATCCTACTACCTATGCTTATGATGAATCTCCTTTTCCTTTAAAGACTTTTAAGACATTTGATGTTTCTAGCTTAAATAAGTCTATTGCGTATAAAATGCATCGTTCTACTACTCGAACGCCCATGTCTCGTCCAGCCGACGCCATACGCAATCCCACGATCAATCGATCTTCGAACAGGAAATTTACACCATATCAAACTAAACCTAAACAGATTTGGGTGCCCAAACAAAAACATCACGCGACATTCTCTCATCACTCACCCAACGTTAATACTGTTACTATTTCTGCTAAATCTTCTACTAAGAAATGGACAGTGCCCATTCTCAAATGGGTACCGAAACGTTTCTAATTCCATTCCTATTGCAGGTCCATCATGTGTGGTATCTAGATTCAGGTTGCTCCACACACATGACTGGTAACAAAGAACTGTTGAGCAACTACACCGAAAAGTACGGCGGAAAGGTACGCTTTGGAAATAACGAGTCATCCCCAATCTTAGGACGAGGAGATCTAAATCACGGAAATCTAACCATCCAAGACGTCTCATACGTCAAGGGACTAGGCCACAACCTCTTCAGCATTGGCCAACTGTGCGACAAAGGGCTCGAAATAAACTTCAAAGCAAGAAAATGCAGCATCAACGACGGTCACGGTAATGATCTACTCCATGGCATTCGAAAAACGAATCTCTATACGATAGACCTCAAAACAACCACGCCATCCTCGAACATCTGCCTACTCTCTAAAGCTTCACACTCTCAAAACATTCTGTGGCACAATCGTTTATCCCATCTAAATTTTAGAGACATTAATAAACTATCAAATAAGCAACTAGTTGTCGGCCTACCAAACCTTACATATCAAAAGGAACATCTCTGTAGTGCCTGC
This sequence comes from Craterostigma plantagineum, assembly GCA_027422505.1. Lineage (NCBI taxonomy): Eukaryota > Viridiplantae > Streptophyta > Magnoliopsida > Lamiales > Linderniaceae > Craterostigma > Craterostigma plantagineum. The sequence continues at coordinate 1,813,736 of JAPQWV010000110.1, forward strand.
GAACTAGGAAAAATGAAAAGAGCCTCCCATAGGTCCAAACATGTTGCATGCTCTTCTCGACCTTTAGAACTACTTCACGCTGATCTATGCGGTCCCATGAGAACAGAGAGTCTCAATGGTCGCAAATATGTTCTGGTCCTCATCGACGATTTTTCTAGATACACTTGGACAAAATTCTTACGCAGTAAGGATGAGACCGCCTCAATCATCGAAACATTCGTCACAACTACCCAGAACCTACTACAGGCCCGAATTGGCACCATTCGCTCAGATAATGGCACAGAGTTCAAAAATGATCGCTTGAGAAACTTCTACGCATCTCAAGGCATATCACAACAGTTTTCAGCTGCTGGAACTCCACAACAAAACGGGGTAGTCGAACGGAAAAATAGAACACTTGTTGAAGCTGCACGCACTATGATAATTCAATCAAATCTTCCACATTCCTTCTGGGCCGAAGCTCTAAGCACTGCATGCTTCACTCAGAACCGCACTTCAATCCACAAAAGATTTGAGAAGACGCCCTATCAGATCATTAATAATCGTGCCCCTAACATTTCCTTTCTTCGAGTGTTTGGTTGTAAATGCTTTATTGCAGATGATCGAAGCAACAGAGGCAAATTTGATCCTAAAGCTCTCGAAGGCACATTCATTGGATACTCCTCAACGTCCAAAGCATTTAGAGTATTCCTCAAAGACGCTAAAATTGTAAGGGAAAGTGCAAATGTCACATTTGACGAAACACTTCCCACAACACCAGAAGCACCCTCTAATGCATCAGGGAACGTTCAACGAGACTCAGCCTCTGCAAATCCAAGCTTGGCATCACTAGATTTTTTGCTTGAAGATTTTCATCTAATTCCAGATCCAATGCCTTCTCAGATGACAGACACTCCACAAGGTGAAATCCAAGCAACATCAGATATTGAAGATAACTCTTCCTCAGAAACAGACTTCACGCTTCCCAACGCCACTGACACTGAGGACGAAATCTCTCATTCCAGTCAGGATCCCACTGCAAATGTCATAGAACCTCAGACTGAGACAAACGTTGACTCCCTCGCCACACAACACGATCAATCTCCTGTAGTCGACGCAGCAACAATTCCTAACCATTCTGATGATTCTCACACGGCTCAACCACTCCTGCGAAGATCAACTCGTGAAAAGAAAAGCGCAATTCCGGACGATTACGTCTCATTTGTTCACGAACATTTCTCGTGCTTTATGAGTCAACTCGAACCAAGAAAAGTGTCAGAAGCACTTTCAGACCCAGACTGGATAATTGCTATGCAAGATGAACTCAACCAGTTTGAACGCTTAAAAGTTTGGACTCTAGTTCCAAGACCCAAAGGCAAAACGATCATAGGAACGAAATGGGTCTTCAAGAACAAGAGAGACGAAAATGGCAAGGTCATCCGTAATAAAGCCAGATTGGTAGCAAAAGGGTACAATCAGCAAGAAGGCATTGACTACGATGAAACCTTTGCACCAGTCGCTCGTATAGAAGCCATTCGCTTATTTCTTGCTTACGCTGCCCATAAGGATTTTACTGTCTATCAGATGGACGTCAAGACAGCCTTCTTAAATGGAGTTCTGAAAGAAGAAGTTTATGTTGGACAACCTGAAGGATTCGTAGACTCAACCAAGCCGGATTACGTGTATCGCCTAGACAAAGCCCTTTATGGTCTTAAACAAGCACCACGAGCTTGGTATGACGTCCTTTCCACTTTCTTAGTCGAATCCGGGTTCACCAAAGGTCAGATTGATACCACGCTCTTCATTAAAAGGCAGAACTCAGACATCTTGCTCGTTCAAATTTATGTTGATGACATAATCTTTGGCTCCACGAATGTGAAACTATGCGAGGAATTCAGTCACTTAATGACCACCAAGTTCGAAATGAGCATGATGGGGGAAATGAATTTCTTTCTAGGACTGCAGATCAGACAGCTACCAGATGGTATTTTTATCAGTCAGTCCAAGTATATCAGTGATCTCTTGAAGAAATACAAGATGGAAAACTGCACCTCCATAGCGACTCCTATGTCCACAGCATGCAAACTCGATGCAGATCTCTCTGGCAAGCCTATTGACGAAACTCACTACAGAGGTATCATTGGTTCACTACTGTATCTAACATCAAGCAGACCAGATATCGTCTTTGCAACCTGCCTCTGTGCACGTTTTCAAGCAAACCCAAAAGAATCACACCTGACGGCCGTCAAGCGAATACTACGCTATCTGAAAGGAACTCCAAATCTTGGTTTATGGTATCCCAAAAATTCTAGTTTTCAATTAATTGGATACACTGACTCAGATTTTGCAGGCTGTCGCATGGATAGAAAAAGTACGTCAGGTGGTGCACAACTGCTTGGTGACAAATTAATCTGCTGGTCCTCCAAGAAACAGAATTGTGTCTCTACGTCAACAGCTGAAGCTGAATACGTCGCAGCTGCCAGTTGCTGTTCACAAATTCTGTGGATGCGAACTCAACTCTTGGACTACGGGTTTGATTTACATAATATTCCTATTTATAGTGACTCTAAAAGTGCTATTGCTATTACATGCAATCCCGTACATCATTCACGCACGAAGCATATTGATCTTAGATATCACTTCATAAAAAATCATGTTGAAAATGGCATCATAGAAATGCAGTTTGTTAGCACCGAACTTCAACTGGCCGACCTTTTTACTAAAGCATTGGATGAGAAACGATTCCAATTCTTAGTCTCTAGGTTGGGCATGTTAAATCTTACTCCTTAATTTAGGCACATTCATGCTAGGCAGCACATCTCAGACATAACCATATTATATGAAAAGCCTATGCATGTGTCTAGGGGGAGAAACATAACTGCATAATTCTAGGGGGAGAATTAATTTTTCTTCATATTTCTATCACTGTTTTAGGGTAACTTAAATTAAAAAAAAAAAAAAAAAAAAAAAAAAAGGGGCGTATATGTCTAGGGGGAGAATTAATTTTTTTAGTATCTTCGCATTATCACATGGTATTTTCGCATTTTATTAGCATTTTAATTTTATTTGCATTTTATCTTATTAGGCTTACTTGCATAAATTTTTCTAAGTCTTAAAATCTCATTGGGCCATTTCGAGTAAAGCCCACATCAGCTTGACAAGCCTATCTCATATCGACTTTTGTACTCGACATTTTCTCTCATCTCGACTTTTTCCGTATCGACATTGGACCAGTTAAACTGTTTTCGACATTTTTTTGGGCCTTGAGGAAGCCCAAGAACAATTCGACTTTTAATAACCTAATTCGACAACTTCTTTCAACTCGACATTATATCATCACTCGACTTTTTTCGTCTTCTTCACTTCGATTTCTCAAAATCACAGAACTCTCCAAACTAATAACTTCGAATTCTTCACAGTAGTTCTATTCCGCTATTGACTGGTAAGCTCGATAACGCCCCTTAATCTCTCTATCATACTACTAACAGTTTCGATTGCAGGTATTAAAACACGCAGAAATCACTGACGAACCACCGATTTCATTTTCCTTAATTTTAAGCTTCGATTTACATGATTTCTGGCGATTTTTTCCTAATTCTAAACTGTTCTTCCTCGTTTTTGAACCGCTCGACATCTTCGTGATTTAAATCTGTGAAGTTTTGAAACGAATTCAGTCCGTCGACATTTTTCCCCAAATCTCGATTTTTAACCCTAATTTGCTGTTATGTCGACATTTTTCTTCTCAAAACGGGGTGCTCGACATTTTATTTAGACTGAGAGATATCGACATTTTTAGCTGCCGACATTTTATTTAAACTGAGGGATATCGACTTTCGTTTTCTCTCGACATTTTAACTTGCTGTCTCGACATTTTAATGCTATCGACATTTTCAAGCCCATGTATTCTCTATATCGACATATTTTAATTGGGCCTCATAACTTAAAATCTCGATATATCTTATTGGGCCACTTTATTTAATTTTTGTCAAATGGGCTATTTCGATTTTTAAATGTCTCGACATTTACCCACTCTCGACATCTTTTAAAATAGGCCATCTCGACTTTTTCACCCTATGAGATGTCGATATTAGCTCGCTCGACATTTTGAAAATATATGCTCTCGACATCTTTTAAATTGGGCCGACCTCGGATTTTGTCGACATCTTTAAACTTGGGCCCATCACAAATCACATTCAATTAGGCCCATTTCTTATACTTAACGAAAAATTCGACACTTTTTGATATATCTATTATGACATATTACATAATCATACATATTTATCTATCTATATATATATATATCTCTATATATATACCTATATATATATATCTATATCTATATATATCTACATCTATACCTATATCTATATATCTATATATATATATATATAAAAAAAAAAAAAAAAAAACAAAAAACAAAAAAAAAAAACAAAAAAAAAAAAAAAAAAAAAAAAAAAAAACAAAACAAAAAAAAAGGGGATTCACAGCGAGCGAGGGCAACGATGTAATATTCGATGTCTAATGACCTTTTGATCATATTTTTCAGATTATGGAGATTCCAAACCGAGACACGATCTATCCAATCTCCAAATGGATCGAGCCGCTGAAGAACAACTATCAATTGGACACAACGGCTTTCAGATGCTCGGACATGGTCATCATCGCCATTCTGAAAAATCATTTTCTCCTCCCTGCGTTCACACTCACGGCGAGCGTCCCCCAAGTTTACCTGCAACAATTCTGGGGACTCATGGACCAAGTTCCAGACATCGAGGAGATCATCTTCCAAAGCCAGATCGAGAATACATCCGTTGTCCTTAACAAAGACCTTCTGAGGACGGTTCTTCAACTACCTACTTTTGCCGAGCTCGATCCACCTCCCACCGCTCAAGAAATCCTAAATGGAATGCTGGAACTCGGCTGCTCCCCACCTCTCACACAAGTCTCAGCATTCTCATTCAATAAAATACCCGCTCCATGGAACGCGCTATTCATGCTGATCAACAAGTGCCTATCGCCGAAACACACCGGCTACGATCGTTGCAACCTCAGCATCCTCACTCTATTCTACGGGGTCATCTTCGGGAAACGCTACGACTACGCAGCCCTATTCATGCAAGAAATTGTGGACCAGATCTACATCAGAGATCACCTCAAGACGTCCAAGAGAAAGGGCCTCCCGTATCTCAGGTGGTTCCAAGTACTGATTTATCACTACATGGAAATCCACCCAGAGATCACTCGTCGTCCAGCAACAGAATCCCTAGGAGTTCCCAAGTTCAATTATTTAAAGAAAGCAAAGGAAGGATCGACAGCCCAAGGCATGACTATTCCACGACACCTCCTGGACCTTGCTGATCCCACGGATCCAGAGGTGATCAAGTACAGGCAGTCGCAGAATCTTCCTGCCCCTACGATACGGTCAAACCCCACCGTATCCAACCCCGGGCTAGCTCGAGTGTGAGACAGGGTCCTGAGCGACAACGCGAAGTACGCACAAAGAGAAAACACGACCGACAACCGCCTACTCCGGTGTCCGTCAACTTCGCACCTCCCATCCTCACTACATCTCCCAGAACCGAACCCATAGGAACAGGAGCTGATTTAATCAGCTCCCGAGTAGAAGTCGCCGCATCTGGTTCAACGGCGCATGCACAACCCAGCCCTTCCCATTCATCAACCTTCCAACAGGTTGATGTCTCAATATCTCACGGGGAACCATCTCAGCCATCCTTGTCTCGCTCGGAGGCAAGTGATGTACATATAAGCGACCCCCAGCCCCACGTCGCTGCCCCTTCTTCTACCACATCGAGTCTAGTGTCCACTTTCCCAAATTTTTTCGATTTTGCTAGGACACTAACACCTCTCTCGACTCTTCTTAGTGATCAGTCCAGAACGTCTGTAGAGACATCATCTATTGATGATACTCGACGATCGAACGGAAGTCCTGACACGGGCAACATCACTGCCCCCGTGAGTTCAGGCCATCTCGATGAGCTTGTCTTATCGACGATGCAAACGGTGAGCCTCGGTGGCCCCGGTCCCTCAAGTCCCACGCGCTCTTTAGTGCGTGTGGGCCGCGACTCAGGAATTTTTTCTGATGTCGTGACAACAGAACGCCTTCGTGGCTCTGTTGAGTTATCACCCTTCATCACCCGCGCCGACCTCGACCAACACATCGAACGGAGCCTCGCAACCTTACGTGACGAAATGAAGCAAATGGAGGCATCCATCCTACAAAGAGTCGAGGCACTGGCATCCTCCCAATCCCACTACCCATCCACATCCGCCAGTACACCTACTCCTACACCTACACCTACACCTACCCCTACTCCCACACCCACCACTAAGGAGCTTCGCCAACAACTACTCGATCGCCTCCTTAGCGAGGTCGACAGCCTCGATGATGAGGATAAGGAGCTCCTTCACCGCCTCCAAATACCATACCATTGCCACTACGACCCGCCCACACACAAGCGACGACATGACGACCCTGATGGCGACGGTCGTCCTGAGGGGGAGGAAAAGCGACAGCGGGTCGAGGCAATAAACCAATCTGAGCCCTCCACCTCAAACCAACCAGAGCCCTCCACCTCAAACCAACCAGAACCCACAAACCCCCAACCTACTACCTCTTCCCACCTACCAAAAGACCTACCCCCATTACCATCCGACTTCAGACCAGACCCACCCCCACAGGTGACCGACGAACCACTATCTCCAGTCGCAGACATAATATCCCTGACCCTCTGATTGAGCTCAACGAGTTTGTAGACCAGGGATGGGAATCACAAAGCCACAGCGATCATCCCGCAGAAGATGATCTCCAAGAGCGACTGGACAACGTCAGTGGACTAATCTGGGCGGCGGTCGAAACGAGCCTCAGGATGGCGCCAGACGAGATCAGAAATGGAGAAGACTACGAAGAGACACCAGGCGATTATGCAATCCCATGGGACAAGATAATCACTCCATTTCAAGAAGAACTTCGAGATAGAATCTGGCGAGAACGGGATCAAATTCGTCCATACAATGAAATGGAGCTGAGAGGCCTATCACATGTTGGAGGATCCACAAAATTGGCCTATCATTTCCTATACAAATGGACGATGACAGGAGGCTCGAGGGTCACTGACGACGACAAGAAGAGGATGCGGGCGAAGGCTTCAATCAAGGAGATCCTGGATGTAACCGTCCAGGAAATGGGAACGAGCCTAAAATACCCAGTCTACCTAGTGCGACGACTGGACGACTCTGTAGACATGATCTCTGAAGGAGATCTTCAGTACATTGATCCCAGCGAAGTATTCAAGCTATCAAGACTCTACAGGAAATTCATCCTACGAGAATTCAAATACAAGCTGGGATATGAAGCCATTAAGAGACACATGCTGAGAGACATTACCTTCTACACAGGCCACGACTTTCAGATGGCCATTGAGAATAACGCTAGGAAGGTAAACCTAACGAGACCAAACTTCACCGCATGGAGGACGAGCTCAAATCATATCCAAATGGCTTCATCTTCAAAGAACCTGAACTCTCCGTAGTCTACAGCAAGGATGGACTAAAGAGAGTCATGTTCCTCTCAGAAGTTGAGAAGTACTGCGACGGCACTCTCGGGATCATTATCGAGAAACTGAGAAGTAAAGTTAGAAGATATTCTGATCCTTCAAAAGGCGACCTTGCAAGCTTAGGACTCGAGCAGTTCCGAGAAGAAATCATCAGCCTAAGCAATATTGCTATTGAAGAAATTCATAATAGACTATGTCTTCGCCGAAGCATCAGACAATTCGAGTACGTTCTCAATCTGAGGAAATCCGCCTACAGAACAGAAGACCGGGATACTACGTAGAATGAACACAAAGGGGGAGATTGTTAGAGATTATTTTAATTGTGTTCATTTAATTATCAGTCTATGTTCTGTAATTTAATTACGCCCTAGGACTTAATTGTAAATATATCCGACTTGTGGATATATCAGTAATATTGGGCCCGTTAGCCCATTAGGGCTTATGTATAAATACCCTAAACAATGCTTTGTTTAGGGTTGCTGAATCATAATTGAGTTGACGACTTTTCTGAAGAACTCGCGCGCTCTCGTTCCAACTCTACAATTCGTCTACGGTATTACTTTGTTTACTGCTTCCGTAATTCATCGTACAGGTAATACTAATCCGTTGATTCAGTACAAGGTTGGATAAAATCGGCCTAACACGTCACAATCAGGTTTTTGGTGGTGATCGATCGATTTGTTCCAAGGCTTGTTGTTATTAGGTTCCGTTATCTAGCTCCTTAAGCAGTAATTTATATATGCGTGGTTGACTAATATTCGCCCGATATATACTTAGCGTCTATCGAACTACTCAACTACATATATATATAGTAATCTTAAATTACGTTTTGCGTTAAGCTTATGTGGTAATTTCGATGTAATAAGTATTTAGTAGCCATCAATTGTATGACAATGCTGATGATGAGGACTACTGCATGCTAAGATACAGTTGTGGTAATGAGATTAATGATTTAGTATATTGATCAGCCCTATCTCATTGCTGTAGTAACAGAGCTGCGTATGATGGTCAATTCTTGACATAAAATAGATGGATTAAAATAGTTAAGAAAATTCCAAAACAGTGGATAGTGAACGATGAGTACCAATTCTACATTATATATTACACGTTTCTTGTACACTACTACTATGTACAAAACCGTGGAACCAGTAAGATGTCGTTACAGATTCGCACCAAGATAATTCGTCTCACATGGAATGGCGATTCTCAGACGACTTAATATTATCTTTACGCAACCGTTCTTCTCTGATTTCTTCCAAGTCATCGTCGTCGCCTCTCTGACCGGCCTGTTCTTTCCAATAAGCGACTAACTTCTTCAGGCGAGCCACTTCTTTAGAAGAAACATTCTTACTCGGGTCGTTTACTATCGATCGAACCCTCGAGGCATAACTGACATAGGAAGGTGGGGGTGTGTTAAAAGGAATCTTCTATTCTATAGCTCCGTCAAATAGAGAAAGCAGTGCAAAAGTATTGCTTACGTTAGGGAGTTGTAGCTCTCCTCTAAATTCGAGTCGGCCGGAGATAGATTCACGAACATCAGCGTCTTGGCATTGCCGCCGAGCGAATCGCTCATCAACATGGTTAGCTTGTGATTTCTGTAAGGAACGTGTTGATTTCCTGAAGCTAATGCACTGATGACGTCTCCAATAGCAGAAAGTGATTTATTGATGCTCTGCGCTTCTTTTAATTGATTGCCTGAAGAGCCCGACTTCTTCACTCTCTCAGATCCAGCGAGATCCACAAAACTTAGCTGTGAATACATAGGAAATAAATAAAATGATGAAAAACATTTTAAGTAAACTTGGGTGCGAGCTATGCGCATGTGATTGGTTGTACCTTTCCTCTTGAAACTGCTTGCGTTTGTAGATTGGTGCTTTCTATAATAATGGAGAGGATCAAATGTGATCGCGAGCTTTGCTCGTTCATGAGAGTGCCGGTGGTATGACGTTGTTCGGACCCTCTTTGTATTATCAGTTTGAGCTCATCGAAAGATGAAATCAGTAATATATTTGCATTTTCGACTACCACCATTCCCTAAATAAGGTAAAATAACCAAACATGGAGTATCAAAATATCGAAAACCATTGAATAGAGTATAGAGAAGATAGGTGAGATTCCAAGTGTGTCGATACATCATTAGCTGAAGATACTTGGTTACCTTTGAATCTTTTTTTATGTCTAACTTAACACTTTTTGATTGCCTCGGCAGCAAAAGATCTATCAGTGTGTCTTGATAGAGTTCAACCATGTACACCTGCAGTACAATAACCGATCAAGAAATTCCGTAAATATTCACCAAGCAATTAACACCATATATGATTATTTCATGATCAGAGGAATATGAGAAAAAGAAAACAAGAGAACGAATGGAAATAGACACATAAATTTACAGAAAATGAGTCAGCGAGGGCATTAAGAAAGGAAATGGGAAGACACGTTCATTGAATCGTAATTGATCGCATGACCCGTTAGAATCATTACCTTAAGCGTAAATGAGAATTTTTTCTCGTTCCGTTTCATGATTCTGAAAAGCTCAGACATAGAACGTAGAGTTAGTCCAGGGTTGTCCTCAGATCCATAAATTGTAAATGTCTTCCCAGACCCCGTTTGTCCGTATGCAAAAATGCACACGTTGTATCCATCAACAGCAGATTGCACCAAGTACTGCATCAAAAATAGTACACAACATAACTAACATGGTAAAATATCTCATATCATATCACGTAAAATAAGATGCAACGAGTAGAATATAATTGCCTTAGTATCCTCGAAGACATCCTCTTGAGTGGCTTGGCAATCAAAAACACGATCATATATATGCTGTTTCATTCCGTCTTTCCACACGTGCTCCACAGTGAACTCATCAATGTTTGCCAAAACATTTCTTTCGTTTTTGGAAAGTTCTTTTTCAGTGAGAGGCCTCAATCTACAATAGACTCTAATCTTGCCTTTCATATCTAAGAATATAGAGAAAGCAACTAGACCATTAGATTTCTAATCAAACATGAAGTGTCCATACGTAGCTTAGTCGGGGTTAATGCAAAGGAAGGGTGAAAGTTACCTTCTATTATATTGAAATAGCGTTTCCTCATGACTTGTTCTTCCTTATAAAGGGCTTGCATCTCAACTAATTGAGCCCCTTGCATTTTCAAAATCGTGGCGGTTTGCTCGTTCTTCCTATCGATATCCTGAAAAAAGAAAATTATCTTAAGATTGCATGTGTTGCATTTTGTTGTAGAGACAATGGGGCCATTCGGGAGAAGCATGACAAACCTGATAAATGGAACGGGAGATGCATGACAAAACTTGATAAATGGAAATTGAGTAATACAAAAAAGTTCACCTCTTTCATTTCTCTTAGCTCCTCCAATTCCTTGAAATTATTCTGCAGAGTGGACAACTCCGTGTCCTTGGCGCCAATGATTGATTGAGCAAGTGCTAATTTTTGCATGACCTCTTCCAATTTCTTTTCAAGTTCTGAAACATGAAGTTTCATGACCTCCTGTTGTTGTTCAAATCTTCCTTTGATATTGGCTACCTGCATTTCGAGAAGAATATATTCAGCTGATATACATACTATTTAGTAATAAAAAGTCAAAATGAAAAACCATATAGTTACCTCCTCGGAATTCTTCCTTGTAAGTCTTGATAGTTTGTCTTCAAGTGATATTTTCTCATTTAGAAGTTTCCTCTTTATTTCTTCAGCAACACGCAGTTCTGAACAACGTTCTTTTAATTCATCTTGAATCTTACTTAAGACCTAACAAGAATTATCAAAGAGTATTGGTCGAAATCAAGTATAGTAATAAATAACTTTTCCAATGGATAGACCACTTATCTTCATCTCTGCAAAGATTTGTAGAATCCAAGATATTGTCTCACTATTACATAATATTTACCTTGTTATTTGACTCAATCGACCCTTTCCTGGAGTCATCTTTTGATCCTTGAATATTCACCCGTGCTAACTTTGCCTCAACACTTTGTTTTTCCATTAATGCATTCTATATAGACAACTTGTATGAGAAACAAAGTAAAACTTCACAAATTTTAATAATTCATTACCTGAAGTGCCGAATCTTTTTCATCGCATAAAGTCCTCAACTGTTCACGTTCACTTATGATATCTTCTAGGCGTTGCTTCTCCGAACTCAAGGTTACCTTCAAATTCTCCACTTCTTCTTTCACTTTGATCAATTGCTTTTCCTTTTGATGTAGATCCTCTTGTACCTAAAAAACCAAAATCAAATGCATGAAGTGTGTGATATAGATATTCAAGAATTTAAAAAGACGTTAAACTTTAAAGAGTCGAATCCGTTATGCCAAGTTACCTGATTCATTTTGTTTTCAGATGCTGCAAGAGATTTTGACAACTCCAGAACACGTTTTTGATTGGCATCCACAATGGGAGCTCGAATATGATCAGGGGGATGACCATTGACCGAACCGTTAGCCACAGCACGTGCTTTCGTGTAGCGCCGTAACATCACATCATTAATATGCGTTTGAAGGGCTACACATATCTCCTCTCCCTAATTTGGTCACAATAATCACCGTTAATTCGAAAATATTAAACCGCAAAATGGAAAAAAAATAAAATATATGTACTGCTATTTTATACCCAAAGCAAAATAAGGCAGCTAACCTGCTTTGTTTCAAACTGAAATATATGTAAAAGGTTTGCAACCCTCATCTTGAAGAAAACAGCGGTATTACTGCTGCCAAATTGCATTATGTCCCTCAGCTCAGCAGAATGTAGATACTCCTTCGGGACAGGGCGGAAGAAATGAACCTTTAGGAAAAAGAGCAAACACAACTAGTTATTACGCGTGATTAAAAAACAAGAATGCCTATCTCTCTTACCCCACGTTTATTAATGCCTACAACGACTTTTTCAGGAAGGAGTCCAATAGGGTCATCAATCTTACGTACGGCAAAGAATATTGAGTTCCCATAAGGGAGTGTTCTCAAGATTCTCAAAAATTGTTGGCGAGCATCATCTTTTGTCAGATTCCCCTACGCAATAGATTAAGAGAACACAATTACAATTAATAAGTGTTATAGGAAAAAGTGAGGAAATATCTCAAAGATAGGATGTATGGGTACTAGAGCTATGGCATGCCGAGCACTTTACTTTTTCAAATAATGGAATGTTATAAAAGCGAAGAGTTTCAGAAAGTATATTAGTTAGTCACCATTGACGAGTAGCGAGAAAGAATATCAAGTTCCCAGTCTCTCTTGGCTCGAGTAATAGCTATTTGCCGTGGAAGAAACCGTTCTGGAAGTGATGGCCAGTCTCTAGAGACAAGAGGCGAAAAATAGACCAGCAAAATTAGTTAATGTCATTGACAATGATTGCGAATGTGAACTCACTAATAGGACACATAAACATAATATTAGATATCAAACAAAAGAAATGTAAGCAGAGGAAGGCAAGCAACTAACGTGCATGTTTGTGGTGAAGCAACATATCCTATTTCCACAAGAATTTGTAGCGCAGATAATTGTGCGGCATCATCTTCTCCGACAGGGTAATTACCCAATATATAATCATGTTGAAGCTGTATGCAGGAAAACAAAATAAGTGTGACAAATACATGATAGTGATAGCTAGATTTATCAGCAAGTTAACATTAAAACATAAAACATACTTGAACATAGGATAATTGCACAAACATTGGGTCTGTAATAGATTCATCACTATCCCGAAATAACTTCTTTTTGAACGTGAGTTTACAATGCAAGATTTCTCCTTTACTCCGGTCTTTTGATGCCTTAAAGTCAGCAAGTATATCCCCAATATACTTATTGTCATCGAGGCCGATATAATCCTCTGTAGAATAAAAGAGCAAAAGATTAAACAAAGCTAAAGAAAAGTGGCAGGCCTTTCCAAGTTAAATCAATGAAATTAGAGAGTTAAGCTAAGTAGTTATCATATGACTTATGAAATTACCATTCCAGTGGTCAGGTGACTTGGAAACAACCACAGATTTACGGCAATCAAACAAACTGAAGCTTGAATACGCCGACAATTTGATAATCCCAGCTAGCTCCTGAATTGATAAAATTTATAGGGCTTAGCAGCGAAGAATTGCATTTTGATGAATTAAAAAGAAAAGAAAAGTTATCACCGCCAGGGCCCAGGAACCAGATCGTTTTCGCAGTACAGAGTCTGAAATAAAAATAGTACTACCTCTACAGCATTGGCTACTGTCGTAGCCATGTCATATGTAATCTCTTCAAAGGTTTCATCCAAGAAAAACACTATAGTTGTAAGCTTTTTCCCGGTCAACAGAGCATCAATCTCCTCACGTCCAGGTATGGTGTGCCTCGGCCCCGCTTTTACAGAACGCTTTAGTGCATTCAATGTGTTCATTGCAAGAATTTGAATTTCCGAATCATTAAAGGTACTGTGTGCAACCGTATGCACATACTCTGATAGATATCCACCGATTACTTTGCTAGGGGGCATGCAGGATGCACATAGGTACATTAGCTCCCAAGTCCGAACCAAACAGTACCTATATATATTTGTAAATAGGCTGTAAACCCAATCAACAAAAAAAGCCATATAAACTACATGAATGAATCTAAATACCTCGAGCAAAAAATCCAAAAACTTACCTGTCAGGATTATTTCTTGTCTGCTTTGATATTTGCATAAACAGTTCATCTCGAAGTTCAGAGCGCTTCAATGCATGCTTGTAAAGCTTTCCAACAATCTCAATTCGCTCATCCAAACTAACTGAAACAACTCTGTCCGAGGAATCAACACCCATATACTTCAGAATGTCGTTGAAAAGCTTGATTGCTCTACCAGAAAGATCACTGCTCATTTTCAGAAGCGAAACTGGGATTGGATCCTATGAAGAAGTGATACCTTTATCAACAAGACGGCATCATAAAGTACAAAAGAAAATAATCAGGGGAGCATGTAAATTAACCTTTTGAAAACAAAGCATGTCCTCGAAGGTGAACTTCTCTCGAACTGGCATACCCACCGTCTTTTTAGAGAAGAAGCTACGTTTAGCAGCTGAATTTCTTTGCTTCTGCATAGCCTTTAAAAAACCCTCAACCTAAAAATGACACAACTCTTCAGGGATCTGAACTAAACGCCCCAAAGGGCGAGAAATATCTAAATTCAAACCTCATCACAAACTATACTCAAACAGTATTCGGAGTTTTACATTGGTTTACGTCTATCACGAGCTTTGTCAACAGAAAAGGGTCGTTACCTGAAATTTATCTATGATTGGTATAGCACCAGCAAGTTCAGGCGGCATAACCGATGACAGTGTATTTGGTGTGCTGCAAATTAACAGTTTGAAGGATCAACTTTCGTAGTTGCAGCAGCAAACCCAAACAACCAAGAACCAGAAATGGAAAGAAAGATGCATGCAGCACAACTTCTTAGAAGATATTAAAAGAACTTACGGTGGGGCAAAGTTCGAACCGTCGGAATCATAATCATCCCTATTTGATGGGGCAAATGAGTAAGATGGGGTTACAGAACCATTGCAGGAGCCAAACGAAGACCTGCTTGATTCCAGGCCTGGCGACAAATCAGCAGCCATCTCGTCGACCAAGCACCAACGTCAAAGAAGTCGATCTTAACAATGTGCCTTCTCCAAAATACTAGCTTTACTAGTGTTCCTAAGCAGAATAAAATCTGTCACATAAATAATGGAAAATTCAAATTAACTTGTAGAAATCGGAACTGCGAAACATGAAGCTAGCGTATAGAAACTCGAAAATGTTCTAATAATAAGCAAGATGTTCAAACAAGAGAGGTGGGATTATGCTAATTACACAAAATGACGATAACTCTGATAGTCAGCTAAAACGAGGCAGATGACAGCTCGCCGGCTTGCCCAGACAAATCGTACAGAATGCAGGTAAAATTATCCCCAAAGCAAAGAGCTGAATCAGTGAGTCATACCTACCGATTTAGAATGCCACTACTCCCTGCCCAAGTGCCCAGCGAGAGCGAGAGAGAGAGAGAGAGAGAGAGAGAGAGAGAGCTTTTTTAAAAATTTCGTCTGGGGCTCGCAGGTCGTCGAGAAAAAGCAAATCGTCTATGTATGTAAACACACGAAAAACCCATATTAATTCTATCGTTCTCTCACCTTTTACACTATAACCATCGTCGTCTACTCATTTTATATTAGATCTTTGACGACATCATTTCTTCATTTTGTATGTATGTGTATCTAAAATATTGATTATGACATATCATCATCATATTAGCTTTGCGTCTTAGTTGGGCACTAGTATTTGCCAACCCACAAACGAAAAATCAAATATATATATATATATAGATGTACATATTTTACTTCCTAGAACAATAATCAATTATTGCCATATTTGATCTTACATTAGAGCAGTAATAATGCCATCCTTGATCCTACATTATAACATGATTACGCTACTAAACGCCGTGAAATGCCGGCTGCGCCGGCTTAGGTTGAAAAGATAAATTGAAAGAAAATGATTAGTCAGTTATTAAATAAAGCCAAAGAGTGGGACTTGACCACAAGAAATTTACCATTAGGTTGAACACTGAAAAGAAGGGCCTTTGCCTTTGCATTGCTTAGACTACAACATACAGACAGACATGGACAGACCCACCATTTACAATCTGTAAAGATCATCGTCGCCGCCGGAGCGGACACGACTTTTTTTTTTCTGTTGAAAGCGTAAGAGCGCGAGAAGATAAGGTGCATCAACTTTCAATCAAATCGATCTCACGAGGTTTCCACCAAACTATTTCAGTGCATGCATCTCTATCAAATCTCAGGCCCAATCAGTATCATATCCCAAAAGCAAACATGTATCAAATCCTAACGATTTCATAGTTAAAGAATGGCAATATCGATTCCATGGTTCAGGAGAAACCTTACTGGAAGGAAGAAAAAAAAATGGTGTCTTTAGGACTTGGCAACTTCCTTCTGTTTGCTAGAGCTTCGCAGCTTCTCCATGGCTCCTTGCATTTGTTCGGAGATGGTGGTGTAGAGACACCTTTGAGCTGCCTCGTTAAGACCACAAACGGTTTCGGGCCATCCAAGACGAGTAAATGATATATCCTTAGACGTCTCTATGGCTTTTTGCTTTAATATGGGGATGTCGAATGCAATCGGTTCACCGATAACGAGCTTTATATCTCTGTTACACAATGGGAATGGTGGTCTTTTTCCGAACATATAATTCTCAGGCATAACCTGCAAATCAAGAACGATGTGTTCAACAGTGATAATAGGGATGTAATCTTGCTATGAAGGCTAAGATAAAATCACCTTTTCAAAACCATGATGAACGATTGGCAGGACTATAGGAGTTACGGGGGCACGGGCAATGAGACTAGCGGTTCCCCATTTCAACCTTCGTATGGGTCCATCTTCTTGGCACACTTTACCTTCTGGAAATGTATGCAACTGCGTTTCAAATCCGAAGAGAGAATTAAAGTTGAATAAAAAGTGAAATCATGACAATATTCCTTATGACAGTTCCCTGAATCTACCATACTGGTTTCATGACATTCTGGGTGCATTTCAAAAGGGTTCATAATATTCAGAAAACTGCATTGTATTCAATCTTTCTTGCTACGTAGGACAATCATGAGATAATACACATGAGCATGTCTGAAAAAAGGGCATTTCTTGAAGTCATGAATGATGCAGGGCAACCAACCAGACATACTTTTGAATGTGCAAGATTGAATTTTTAACTACAGAAACAAAGATACAGCATGAAATCGTAAGCATACCCATTCTCCATCAATTAATCGGTCAAGGGCCTCATTCATGTGGTCCTGATAAATTCCACCTCCCCTGTTTATGGGGATGCATTTGCCTGATGAATTCACAACCATAATCACTTGGATAAGGAATGAGTTCAAGAAATATCGACTAACTAGCTAAAGATCGAAAATTTACAGACCAAGCCGAAAGAAATAAGACATCAAGGGATTCTTGAAGCATATGTCTTCAGCAGCAAGCACCCATCTCCCCATCTCAGCATCAGCAATAGGAAAGCCCTTCACGCCCCACATCAAAGGATCATCCAATCTGAAAAAGACCAACAACTCAAAGAGCAGCAGAACAAATCCAATCCAAAAGGAAAACACACAAGGATAAAATCGTCCCAACAAACAGGAAAATGCTAGCGGGTTTTTACTTGATGAGATAGTAGTGACTGACGTGGACATATGGTTGCTGACTGTGAGCAGTGGAACGCCACGCTCGCGGTTTCGGACAAGGCGGAGGAGTGTTTCGAGGTTGTGGACGGTGTTGGTGTTCAGCATATTCACCACCGCCTTAGCGAACGCCCCCACGGCTGCGAACACCACCTTACGTGGCACTCCGCCGAGGTGATCTCTTCTCGCCGCCCATTTCATCGAAATCACACCCACCACCGCCGAATGAGTAGTAGATCACCAGCTCAATATGCCCAGTTTCTAGCTTCGTCTGAGTTCAACAGTCCTTTTTTTCCTTTTCCTATTATTATTTTCTATTTTCTTAATGGGTTGGGCTTTGCGCGTAGACTAGTCAAACCCGACCCACGTATTCGACCCGGCGCGGAAGTTAGTACACCTTACGTTAGTTAAGACAACTATAATCGTTGTTGCTTGTAAACGATTAATTCCCAATTGAATTTCTTTCCTTCATCGCAAAGCGGAAAAAAGGAAAGCTTTTTGTTAGCTGGATAGCATTTAATTTCTACGAACAAATGGTTTTTAAAGATAACAAAAATTGCATATCCATTTTCCTTCATAAAGAAAGTCCTACCAAAAGTTACTCTCTAAGGGCAAGACTCGAATTACCACATAAGCCGATGAACCAAACTCTTTTCCATAGATTTCAATATCCATAAATCATCTTTATTCAAACTTGCATAGTTATCATCAACATGCACATGATGGCTTGATCAAGAGAGCCCACAAGTTTCTCTATTTTGCTGTATTCATTCATTTATTTATCTATTTGATGAATACAAAAGAGCCCACGTAGTTACTAAGGAAGGAAATGATATCTATCATGAAATTCAGTTCAATATCACACATCACATAAATTTGATTTAAATAAAAGTTGAACATGGTCCCCTCCGTCTCTTCGAAGAGCATGGATCGCGACACCATACCCAAACGGCCCACATTCTTTAATTCCATTTCCAATTATTTTATTACAATATTTTGTATTGTATATTCGCAGTAAAAAAAAGAAATGTATACGCGACAGTTTCTTTAACAAGTATGGCCAAAAAGGTACGAATATCACATATACTTTGTCACCAGATTTTGTTACTGTGAACGCTAAGTATGAGCAGAGTAGTAGACGAGAGAGAGAGAGATAAGGGGAAAAAAAAAAGGGTGAGAAATTGGGAGAGTTTGGCAGTGGATTTCATACGCATCATCACAAAATCAAATTTTGATGGATTATCTTTATTGCTTTCATCTTTCACAGTCATGTGCAATATTATATTTTTCATGGTCCGTACTCTGACAGTGACCACTGAGGCATGGTCGCACATGCCTCCTGTCAAATCATTTTTTTCAGAACAACGGTCAGGATTGACCGTACGACCGATCAACGGCTGAGGTTGACTGATGATGGGAGAGAGAGAGAGATAGAGAGTATGAGGTGATGTGGGATTAAAGAAAGAAAAAAAAAAAGAAGGGACACTCACTGATGCATTGGCATAGTATCAGCGGTACAGTGTTGTTCCATTGCGTTACACAAAGCAATTGGAGCAATTACCATCCTTCTTTTTTCCTTTTCACACACTCTCTCTCTCTCTCCCTCCCTCGCTATGTGTCTTTTATCTCTCTTTCTACTGCTATCAGGTCGAGCTTGGTCGGGTGGACTATAAATCACAAGAAAGCTACAGTTTTTGATGTTTTCTTTCGCTTGATCTTTGAGTGGAGGTGTAAAAGTTGTTCGCTTTATGGTTTTCTCGTCACTGTGGTGCATAGCTGGGAAAGAGGGAGGGGGTTTTTGTGTTTTCTTGCTGGTGCTTTTCACGGAGGTGCTGCTTGGGGATCATAAATGGCTCATGCGCTGAGAATTGGATGCCTCTGGTAGAGTTTATTCGAGATTGTGCTTGTGGGTTTTTGCTAGCAGTAATGGCTAAGACTTAGAGATGGCGGAAAGCGAGATATTGCGTGGGAGAGTTTTCGAGCTCAATATGGGGGAGTTCTTGGGTGTTGATGGCTTGAAGATGGAAAGGGAGGGTTTTGTCTGAACTTGGGTTTTAATTTCAGCTCAAATTGGGTAGCTATAAGCATAAAGATCGTTGCTTTATCACATTTACTAGTGGGGGGATAATAGCTTGTAATTGTAACGGAGTGGATAAACTATGAAGCTTTCAACATCAGGGATGGGTCAACAGGCTCATGAAGGTACTTGCCATGTCTTCACCTTTTCGACTTGTACTTCTGTTTTTCCTTTTGGTGGTCACTGGTCTGAACTCAACCTTTTGTTTTCCCTTTTTAAATTCATATACTGATGTATCCTTGTCGCCTGTCTCTCTGTCAAACTATAACACTTGCTCCGAATTCTTGAGAATACTTTGCCCAGGGCAAGAGAATTCCATAAAGGTTTCATCTTTTTAGCTAGTTTTTATTTGATGGATTTCTGTTATTTTGGTTCATGGAAGCAGACAAAAAGTGCTTGAATTCTGAGCTATGGCATGCTTGCGCTGGTCCTCTTGTATCACTGCCAACAGTTGGGAGCCGTGTTGTTTACTTCCCTCAAGGTCATAGTGAGCAGGTGCATATTCTTCCGAAGTTTTGATTTTCCCTTTCTGTCGTTTCCCGGGAAAATTGTCAGGCCGACCGCGAAAACTTACTCGCTTTAGCGCTCTTTACAATGTGGTAGGTTGCTGCCACTACCAACAAAGAAGTCGATTCCCATATACCGAATTACCCGAGCTTGCCTCCTCAGTTGATCTGCCAACTCCACAACGTTACTATGCATGTGAGTGGATGTTATTCTCTACTTCTGTGAATAAATTCTTGGCCAAACTCTGGAAATTATTCGCTTCGTTTGTGTCACAGGCTGATGCCGACACTGATGAAGTTTATGCTCAGATGACATTACAACCCTTAAGCCCGGTATTTTTTCCAACTGAATTGGGTTCATAGTGCTAGTTTCTATAGAGTTGTAAATATTAAGTTTACTATGTTTATAGCAAGAACAAAAAGACACTTATCTCCCCGTGGAGCTAGGGACCCCTAGCAGGCAGCCAACTAACTACTTTTGCAAGACTCTAACAGCGAGCGATACGAGCACTCATGGAGGCTTCTCTGTTCCTCGCCGTGCTGCTGAGAAAGTGTTTCCACCTTTGGTAAAAACGAAAGCTTTTTTTGTGGGTTTTCTCTTATTATATGGTAGTTGTTTGCTGAAGAAGTTTTCTTGAAAGTTCTCCGTTGTATTGTGATCCAGGATTTCTCACAGACGCCGCCTGCGCAAGAACTTATAGCCAGGGATCTTCATGACGTTGAATGGAAGTTTAGGCATATTTTCCGAGGTAAGTTTCTAATTGGTTTAAATATGAATTTGTGATAACAATCTGTTCCGCGGTTAGCAGCATCTATGTTTTAATGTTTGTTCATTTCGATTGTAATGTTTAAGTTAGTGATCGAATAATCAGGTCAGCCTAAGCGTCATTTGCTTACCACTGGGTGGAGTGTCTTTGTCAGTGCGAAAAGACTTGTTGCTGGAGACTCGGTTCTTTTTATCTGGTTGAACTTTATTTCTTTTTTAATTTTCCAATCCTTAAATCATTACTTTGTTGGCTTTGGGTCAGTTTTTATCTTAATTATAAATCATGAAACAATGACGGTTTATAGGAATGAGAAAAATCAGCTTCTTTTGGGAATTCGCCGTGCAACTCGACCACAAACTGTGATGCCATCCTCAGTTCTTTCGAGCGACAGTATGCACATTGGATTGCTTGCAGCTGCTGCTCATGCTGCTGCAACGAATAGTTGCTTTACAGTGTTTTATAACCCGAGGCACAAACTATTCTCGTCCTTATCTGTTTTTATATAATTTTTTTTTTTACTTTTTTGTTTCTGACAAAGTTTTTTTGTTCCATTACATCATCAATCAGGGCTAGCCCGTCCGAGTTTGTCATCCCTCTTTCAAAGTACGTTAAAGCTGTGTATCACACTCGGGTTTCAGTGGGGATGCGTTTTCGCATGCTGTTTGAAACTGAAGAATCGAGCGTCCGAAGGTCTCTTAACTACTTGATCCTTTCCTTTTAAAACCATTAGAGGGCTGTTGGGATATCATTCAACCTCATTTCTCTACTATTCTTTCATTCTATTCATCCTTTTTTCTATATTACGAAGTAGTGCGTATCGTGGGACTTAGTTTTTAACACCCTGAATCTTATTACTAGATATATGGGGACGATTACTGGGATTGGAGACCTCGATCCTGTCCGTTGGCCAAATTCCCACTGGCGTTCAGTGAAGGTAGTGTGACTCCTTGCTTAAAGATTCAGTCTTTTTTCGTCTTTCCATCATTTCATATTTCACATCTAATCGCCAGCCATACGTTTTCTTGACCTTTATTTTGAACTTGCTCTCTGTCGTATATAGGTTGGCTGGGACGAATCAACAGCTGGTGATAGGCAGCCTAAGGTATCGTTATGGGAAATCGAACCCTTAACAACTTTTCCAATGTACCCTTCCCTTTTCCCTCTCAGGCTCAAACGTCCATGGTATCCCGGGGTTTCTACCTTCCAAGGTAATCACGAAAAAACGATCCTTTTAATTCGTACTTTTCAGTAATTTGAGTTGTGGAACGCTATCCATCTTCCTATATCTCCTCATATCCTATCAGATCCAGGCGCCGATGCGATGAATAGCATGGCGTGGCTGAGAGGCGACGTTGGCGACCAAGGCTTCAACAGCTCCATGGGCCTCCAATCGGTCGGCATGTTCCCTTGGCTGCAGCAGCAGCAGCAGCAACGGGTCGACCCGACGTGCCTAAGATTCGATATGGGTCAGCAATACCAAGACATGCTAGCCGCCGGGCTCCACAGCTTTGGAGCCAGCGGCGAGCCATGGAAGCAAAACCACCAACTCATGCAGCAGCAGCAGCAGTTTCAGCATCAGCCCACTCACTACCTTCAACCTTCGCCCAGCCACCACAATCCGCCTTCTCAGCTTCCCATGCAGATTCAGGTCCACTCGGAGAACGCTGTGCAGAGGCCGTTGGTCGAGAATTCGCCCGACGAGAATACGCAGCACAGCTACCAAGAAGCAGCAGCTATGATGGCCCAGCAGAATCAATTTCAGCCAAGGCTTGCCTCGGACGTTCCTTCGCCTTCGTTTACGAAGTCCCAGTTTTCGAACTCGAGCAACAGTTTTCCCACTTCTCTGGCCCATGCTGGGGCGCAAAACATGCTTGGATCGTTTTCCAACGAGGGGAACAGCAGCAACCCTTCGAACTTCTCGCCCCTCAACGAGCCGTCGGCCCATCAGTCGTGGATGTCGAAGTTCTCCCAGGGAAATGCTTCGACTGAGCACGAAAACCGTAGGCTGGAAGTGCAGAGCCATGCGTTCTTCGGCGCTGATGATGATGATTCCTCGGGCCTATTGCTGCCCACCACAGTGTCGGCGAACAATGCTGATATGTCCTCTTTGGCGTTGGGGGGATCGTCTAGTAATTATCAGAGCCCTCTGTATGGATTCATGCAACAAGACTCTTCTGACATGTTGCACGGTGGCACGACGGGCCAAGTCGACCAACCTACGCCGACGAGAAACTTTGTCAAGGTTACGGATTATTATTTCTTCCCATATAATCAAAGACCTCTGAATAAGAAAAAGAATGCATGTATTCGAATGTCGCGATGCAGGTGTATAAAACGGGGAACGTTGGTAGGTCGTTGGACATTGGTCGATTCAACAGCTATGAAGAGCTGAAACACGAACTGGTTCAGATGTTTGGGATCGAAGGGTTGCTTGAAGAAGACCCTCAAAGATCAGGCTGGCAGCTTGTATTTGTCGACAGGGAGAACGATGTGCTTCTCCTTGGAGACGACCCATGGGAGTACGCACACCCCTTTTCTTCCTTCGTTCTTCTTTTCAATCTTATCTGATTTGCTCTGTTCTTCTGTGGTCGCCTTGCGTTAGTGATTGAGTGCGTTTATTTCCAGGGCATTTGTGAATAATGTCTGGTATATCAAGATCCTTTCGCCCGAGGATGTTCAGAAGCTGGGCAAACAAGAGATCGAATTGCTGAGCAAAAGCGGGGGCGGAGCCCAGAACCTTGTCTCGGGGCTATCATCGTTGGGAACTCTCGAGTACTGAGATCTAAAAGCGTACGCATCTCAGTAAAATGCCTTCCCTTTTTTTCAATGTTCCTCATATATGAATATTGTTAGAGAACTACTTGTGGGCTACACTACAGTCGATGTTATTGCTAGAGGAGACGTTATTCTCCTTCCTTCCGTACTTTGATGATGCGCACTTGTAAGAACGCAATCTGTTTCTGTTATTATCACCTAGTAAAACCATGTTTTGTCGATTGCTCTTCTTTTGTTTCTTTACAATATAGAGTGAGTAACTACTAATTGCTTCACGGGCACACGATATAAAAGATTAATGGAATCACGCCAAGCTTGTTTTGAAACGTTGGATTTTGTTGAGACATTTATGAGCTCTCTCAAGAACAGCATCTGTCTTACACATCCTCTTGATGCAAGAACCGTCGATGGTGCTCCTCAAAGCTTCACCATTAGCATTATTACCATCTTCCTTCTTTCTCTTCCTAGTGGTAGATGACTCTGTTTTCGAAACCAAGTACGTACAACACATTCATTTCCCGTTGTTTTTCTTTTTAATGCAAAACAAAGGCAACGAACATTTTTCACCTTGAGAGGCAGCAAAGAAGCAAGAGGAAGCTGAACGGTTTCTGGGTAGCGGCGACAAGCTTTGAGAGCGTTCGAAGTCTGAAATTAGAGTTCTGAGATCCATCTTTAGAGAGTTGAACTTATTGGGATATTGCCATTCAAGGATTTCCAGCTCTTCTTTTGCTCGTTCTAACATTGTGATGCCTATCCTTCTCTCCGAGTCCATCTCTTCTCTTCGTCAACAGAGAGAGAGAGAGAGAGAGAGAGGGTTTTGTAGGACTTTATGGCTACATGCATCGTTTATTGGATGGAGTTGTTCTCTGCATTAAATTAGGATACGAAAAGTTGAATCACAATTCATGTAGGGGCATATAGCCCCTCCAAAATACTTTAGCCTACATTTGGCACCCAACAATAGCCTTGACTAATATTCCTCTGACATGTCGGCCATGAAGTGAAGAGATCCTCTAATATAAGTACAAAATTAGAATTCATGGGATTTTGCCAATAAAGACACAACCTACTGTTAAGCAGAAATCTATGTTAGGAGGTACTCCGTCTTCTAGGAAGAAAACTAAGATCTTGGACCTTTAGGGCCAAATGGCGTGCGAAAAATAACAGAGCTTGCCCCAAATGATGAACTCTCTCTCTCCCAATGGTATGTGTGGTGGCATCAAACTATGGTCTCGCTTCAGATATTAACAAAAACATCTACAGACAAAACTTCAATGGATTAATCCTCATCCATCATCTGCACTACGTTGGCTTCACCTACTGTATCGAATCCACGCTTTCCATGACGACGAGATCAAGCGAGGATGAGATCTTGGATTGATATGACTTTGTGGAGAACTTTGTATTTATCCATGAGCTTCTCAAATGTCGGGTCGCGGAATCGAGCGGCAACGTACTGGGCAGAGGTGGTTTTGGAGCGGCCGAACACAGCGGAGGTTTTGGTGGTGGCCGTGAGTTTGTGGAAGAGACTGGCCGCCATTGCCGGCGAGCTATCTATGATTGAACTCGGAAACAGTGACGGAGTTTTAAGCTACAGCGGAGAAGATGACATATATTTGCATTCAACAGTAGAGGTTTAAATATTTTCTATTTTCATTTTAGACACATTACTACGAAAAAATGCTATATGGGCTTTAGTGTTATCGTCAACTCTTGGAAGCCACAAAATCATCCACGTGTCATGGCATTTGGATAATGTGATGATGTATATATCGAGAACACTCCTAGACGAACACTGCCATAGCTTTCTCTAATTTGCTCCACAGAAGCAAACACACAGCTAAAATCTTATCTGCCCAAGGAATCATCGGCGATGGCACCTGAAAAAAGGGTACTCTTGCTGTGTGGTGACTATGTTGAAGAGTACGAGGTTATGAATTTGATACCTATTCTAGCTCGATTGACCGTTAACTGGCATTTTGTGTCGATTTGATGGTTGAATGTGCTTAATTCGTGTTTTTTTTTTAGATTATGGTTCCCTTTCAAGCTTTGTTGGCATATGGCCTCTCAGTTGACGCTGTTTGTCCTGGAAAAAAAGCCGGTGACATATGTCGGACTGCTATTCACGACTCTCTTGGTCACCAGGTAGATTGTTACTCCTTGTTCATAACTCAATAGCTCGTCTGATGTTTCGAATTTAATGATTTTCTCTCTTTTTAGGAATATAACTTATTGTGTGTGTGGCTCCGAGTTGTCTCTGATTTTCCTATTGGATTGAGTTAGTGTTACCGTTGATACAGCCTTTGTTGCTGGTGAAGATTAAAGTAGTTGTTTTGGGGATGTCTCATGTGATATGTAGCTAGCCAAATTGTTTCCTGCTTTCTTATGGATCTTTATAACACGGATGGAGCGAGTTAAATGGTATCAATACAAGGGAGTGATTATTTTTTAGCTTTCAGATTCTTTGAATGATCAATCTTGATCATAAAGTAATTGCTTCTTGTAATTTCTGCAAGATTTGAACTCTGTCTAGTGCTGAGCACTAGTTTTACTTGGTGGTTATTACTCTTTAATTATTCTTGGCATTTAGTAGAGTTCTTCTGTTATCTTTACATAGTTCTGTCTCGTTGCGTTATAAATCATCAATGCAGACATACTCTGAATCACTGGGCCACAACTTTGTCCTCAATGCGACTTTTGATGAAGTAGAAGCCGCCAAATACGATGGTCTGATCATACCTGGGGGACGAGCCCCAGAGTATCTTGCAACGGATGAAACTCTCATAAGTTTAGTCAAGAAATTTGCAGAATCACAAAGGCCAATTGCGTCTATCTGCCACGGTCAGTTGATCTTGGCTGCTGCAGATTTAGTCAAAGGCAAAAAATGCACTGCTTATCCTGCCGTTAAGCCTGCTCTTATTGCTGCTGGGGCCCACTGGGTTGAACCCGAGACAATGGCTTATTGCACAACCGATGGTAATCTCATCACTGGTGCTACGTATGAAGGCCATCCCGAGTTCATTAGGCTTTTCATCAATGCTTTGGGGGCCAAGATCTCTGGTTCTGGCAAACGTATTCTATTCCTTTGTGGGGTAGGTAATAAATTTTAGTGTCAGTTTTAGTAGATTTCCTGGAATATTTTGACAAACTTGGGGATCATTAACTCTGTAATACGACGGCGATTGAAGTCTTGTATCTCGCCATTTCGGTCAAAGCTGCTCGTTGACAGTTGATTCTCACTTTCACTAGGATTACATGGAGGACTATGATGTTATGGTTCCATTTCAATCGCTCCAAGCCCTTGAGTGCCACGTTGACGCCATCTGTCCCGGGAAAAAACCCGGCGACAAATGCCCTACTTCTGTTCACGACTTTGAAGCCGAACAAACATACAGCGAAAAGCCCGGCCACAATTTTACCCTCACGGCTGACTTCGAAGGAGTCGAAACATCAAAGTACGACGGGCTACTGATACCTGGCGGCCGCTCTCCAGAATACTTGGCACTGAACGAGAAGGTGCTTCAGTTGGCGAAGGAGTTCGCCCAATTTGGGAAACCCATAGCATCTAACTGCCACGGTCAGCAGATTTTAGCTGCTGCTGGCGTTTTGAAGGTAACCATTATTTGATACACAAATCTATTACTGTCTTTGTATATCTGTGATAATTAGCACCATATCTTCGAAAAGCCTGCCCTAGGTCATATGTTTTGTGTCCTAATAATATACAGGGCAAGAAATGCACATCACACCCTACGGTGAAGCTTAACATCGTCCTAGGTGGCGCAACGTGGTTAGAACCCGAACCCATCCGTGGTTCCTTCACTGACGGGAACTTAGTTACGGGGGCAGCTTGGCCAAGTCATCCTGAGTTTATTTCTCAGTTTATGAAACTCCTTGGTCTCTCTGTTTCTTTCTAAGGTGATGCTCTGTTTCTTTGTTTAATATACAGTCGAGTTGGCTTTGTAGCATTGTACTCTACGCCTTGCCTTCGAGTGTTTTATTGGACTAGAATCTCAAATAATGGAAAGAGCGCAGCCTTCCGTACTTTGATGATGCGCACTTGTAAGAACACAATCTGTGTTTCTATTATTATCACCTAGTAAAACCATCTTTTGTCGATTGCTTTTCTTCTGTTTCTTTATTTTATAGAGTAACTACCAATTGCTTCACGAACCCGCGATACTACAAATATTAAAAGATTAATGGAATCACGCCAAGCTTGTTTTAAAACGTTGGATTTTGTTGAGACATTTATGAGCTCTCTCAAGAACAGCATCTGTCTTACACTTCCTCTTGATGCAAAAACTGTTAAATTAAGTCTAATTAGCCATCTTGCTTGACTTGGAAAATAAAGAGAAGTCATAATTAGCTACTCTATCCATGACTAATCATATATGGACATTCGTAGAATCTACTTTTTGATTATTGGGTGATTTGATTTTGATAAGTCTAAGATTTGGTTGATCTCGTTGTGTGCTGCATGTCTCTTGTTAAGCACTATATATAGTGCATGTAATGATCTATATCAGAAGGAAGTAAAATCAGTAAAATAGCACCTAATATTTCACAATAGCACGTCTGTTTTTCATTCCTATTCGTTCTGTGCAAGTAAAATTACCAACAAATTTGGTATCAGAGCCACGATGACGTCCATACCCTCGTTATTCCAATATTCTCCGAGTCAAGTGCCGATCTTCGAAGGGGAGCACTATGATTATTGGAGTAGCCAAATGCAAACCTTCTTTATCTCGTTGGATCTTTGGGAAGTGATCGACAACGAAGAACCAACCCAAGACGAGAGCGAGTCCGACGAAGAAGATGAGGTTGAAACCGCCAAAACCGCCAGAACCACCAAAGAAGACGACGTCGAAACCATCAAAGCACGAAAGGAGTTGAATAAGAAGGATGCCATGGTGCTACGATATATTCAACAAGGCGTTGGAAGATCCATTTTTCCTCGTATCTTTGGTGTTAAAAAGGCGAAAGATGCGTGGAATATTTTGAAGCAAGAGTTTCAAGGAACAAAAAAAACAATCACCTTGAAGCTACAATCTCTATGGCGAGATTTTGACAATCTCAAGATGGACGAAAGAGAGACCGTTCGTGATTTCTCATCTCGGACCACGGAGATCGTAAATCAAATCAAAAGTTGTGGCGACAAGATCCCAGACAAAAGAGTCGTGGAGAAGGTGTTGCGATGTCTTCCTCCAAAGTTTGATCATGTGGCTGCCGCCATTGAAGAGTCGAAGGACTTATCCAAGATGACCATATACGAGTTGACGGGATCGCTTCTTGCGCATGAGCAAAGAATCAATCGGTCGATCAATCAATCAACCGAACTCGCTTTCCAATCCAAACAAGCGAGCCGAAAGGAGTACTCCAAGGGCCGCCAAAATCAGAAGAATAAAAATTGGAAAGGAAAGCCATCTCAAAAATTCGGCGAACAATCTTCCAAGTGTATCATTTGCAAGAAGACGAACCATGAATCTAAAGATTGTTACTTTAGATGCAAAAGATGCAAAATTCCAAACCACTCACAAAAGGATTGCTGGCATCAAAAATCTGAAGAAAAAGAAGACGCGAAGTTCTCCGAGCAACCGAGCGAAGAAACCCTGTTCTACTCAAGTCACGGTGGCGAATCAAGGAGTATGTGGTATTTAGACAGCGGGTGCAGCAACCACATGACGGGCAACCGTGATCTCTTTGTTGATCTAAACGCGAGCGTTACT
The DNA here is from genome assembly GCA_027422505.1 of Craterostigma plantagineum. Lineage (NCBI taxonomy): Eukaryota > Viridiplantae > Streptophyta > Magnoliopsida > Lamiales > Linderniaceae > Craterostigma > Craterostigma plantagineum. The sequence goes on from JAPQWV010000110.1 coordinate 1,843,335, forward strand.
TCTCAAATCATTCTCGGGGACGGATCTCAAAGAAGCGCTGAAGGAAAAGGAACGATCGCTGTTCAGACAAAGAACGGAGAAAGGAAGTTCATTTCGGACGTGCTTTACGTGCCGAATCTATCTCACAACCTTCTCAGTGTTGGCCAACTTATTCAGAAGGATTTCTCGGTGCACTTTGATAACGGGAAATGCCAAATTGTTGAGAAGAAGAAGAACGTCGTCGTCGCAAACATCGAAATGAAGAATAAAATATTTCCTCTTACGATGCCGCTCAACCACAACCATGCGCTGAAGGCAGAAAATTCTGATTTGTCACGCTTATGGCACTTACGGTACGGCCATCTAAATGAGGAGGCGCTTCATCTCTTGAAAGTGAAAAATATGGTTATAGGACTTCCTAATATTCAGAAGTCGAGGCATGTGTGTGAAGGTTGCATCTACGGGAAAATGCACAAGCTTCATTTTCCGAAGACTTCTTGGCGAGCCAAAGCACCGTTGGAGCTAATTCACTCGGATATATGTGGTCCGATGCAAACGCCGACACCGGGAAACAAGAGGTATTTTATCCTCTTCATCGATGATTATACGCGGATGATATGGATTTATTTTCTCGATCAAAAGTCGGAGGCGTTCTCTACCTTCCTCCGGTTCAAGGCACTTGTCGAAAGACAAAGTGGCTTTCTTATAAAGGCGCTAAGGACAGATCGAGGAGGAGAATATCTCTACAATCCATTTTTGGAATATTGTAAAGAAAATGGAATTAAAAGACAACTCACGGTGAGTCGAACGCCACAACAAAATGGTGTCGCCGAAAGAAAAAATCGAACAATTGTTGAAATGGCTAGGAGCATGTTGAAAGGGAAGGGCGTTCCAAACCAATATTGGGCCGAAGCAGTCTACTCAGCTGCCCATATTCTCAACCGATCACCTACGAAAGCCGTCCAAGATAAAACTCCGTACGAAGCATGGTACGGCCAAAAGCCGAGAGTCGATCATCTTCGGGTTTTCGGCAGTGTGGCTTTCGCTCATATTCCTTCTCAAAGCCGCGGAAAATTCGACGAGAAAGGTCAGAAACTTCTCTTTATCGGTTACAGTGAAGAGTCCAAAGGATATCGTCTATTGGACCCAACAACAAATAAAATCATATTGTCGCGAGATGTTATTTTTGATGAAAATGCAGCTTGGGACTGGAAAGTAAAATCGGTGGATCAAATAACTTATCTTAATCCATCATCATCATCATCATCTCAAACTTCTCCGGCGGAGCAGAATGTCGAGGAAAACTCGACTCCCCCTTCAAGTCAAGAAGACGACGACGACGAAAGCCCTCCAAGGAAAACGCGCTCGATTCGAGAACTTTACAGAACCACTGAAGTGGTGCTATTTTCCAGCGAGCCTCAAACATTTGAAGAAGCATCGAATGAAGAATGCTGGACAAAAGCAATGGACGAGGAGATCTCTACCATCGAAAAGAACAAAACATGGGAGCTCGTCGACCTACCGAAAGGAAAGAAAACCATTGGGCTGAAATGGATCTACAAGATCAAGTATAACGAGAAAGGCGCAATCCAAAAATATAAAGCTCGGCTCGTTGCTAAAGGCTACTCTCAAAAGCATGGAGTCGACTTCACCGAAACATTTGCGCCGGTGGCCCGGATCGAGACTATTCGAACCGTTCTTGCCTTAGCCGCCCAACTCGAGGTAACTGTGTATCAACTTGATGTAAAATCAGCATTTCTAAATGGTGAAATCATGGAGGAGGTATATGTCGAGCAACCGAAGGATATAAAGTCGAAGGCCACGAAGCGAAGGTCTATCGATTGAAAAAGGCTCTATATGGGCTAAAACAAGCGCCACGCGCTTGGAATAGCAAAATAAATGGCTATTTTATTGAATTAGGCTTCAACCGGAGCCCAAGTGAATCATCACTCTATGTGAAACATTCAGGTGACGACTTTCTTATTATTTGCCTTTATGTTGATGACTTGATTTATTTTGGAACAAATCAAACCATGGTGGATGAATTCAAGAAGGAAATGATGAAGAACTTTGAAATGACGGACTTAGGGAAAATGCAATATTTTCTTGGGATTCAAGTGAAGCAAAGGCCGGGAAGAATTTTTCTATCTCAAGAAAAATACATCGACGATCTTCTCAAGAAATTCCACATGAGCGACTGCAAGCCGCTGTCAACCCCGATGGCTCTAAACGAGAAACTTCAAATTCATGATGATGCTGAAAAGGCTGATGAGAATCTTTATAGGAAGTTGATTGGTTCGTTGCTCTATCTCAACACTAGACCGGACATCACATATTCGGTTAGTCTCCTATCTCGTTTCATGAACGAACCAAGTAAAATTCATTTCGTTGCTGCAAAACGTATATTGAGGTACTTAAAAGGGACCAAAAGTCTTGGCATCGAATTTAAAAAGGAAGAAAATTTTCATCTGGTCGGTTATAGCGATAGTGATTGGGCCGGTTCGGTGGATGATCGAAAAAGTACTTCCGGCTATATTTTCTGTCTTGGTTCTAATATAATATCATGGAGCTCAAGAAAGCAAAAATCAGTTGCGTTATCTTCTTCGGAGGCCGAATATATTGCTGCTACTGACGCTGCTTGCGAAGCAATTTGGCTTAGAAGAATTTTGGAAGATTTAAAGTTTGAGCAGAAGGAACCAACCACGATACACTGTGATAATATGTCAGCGATCGCGATGACGAAAAATCCCGTGTTCCATGCAAGAAGCAAGCACATCGAGCTTCGTCATCATTTCATTCGAGAGTTGGTGACTCGAGGAGAAATTCGGATGGAATTCGTCAATACAAATGACCAACCAGCGGATATGCTAACCAAGGCGATAACTACCGAGAAGTTCGAGAAGTTCAAGAATCAAGTCAAGATTGCAAATTACGAGGGGGTGTTAAATTAAGTCTAATTAGCCATCTTGCTTGACTTGGAAAATAAAGAGAAGTCATAATTAGCTACTCTATCCATGACTAATCATATATGGACATTCGTAGAATCTACTTTTTGATTATTGGGTGATTTGATTTTGATAAGTCTAAGATTTGGTTGATCTCGTTGTGTGCTGCATGTCTCTTGTTAAGCACTATATATAGTGCATGTAATGATCTATATCAGAAGGAAGTAAAATCAGTAAAATAGCACCTAATATTTCACAATAGCACGTCTGTTTTTCATTCCTATTCGTTCTGTGCAAGTAAAATTACCAACAAAAACCGTCGATGGTGCTCCTCAAAGCTTCACCATTAGCATTATTACCATCTTCCTTCTTTCTCTTCCTAGTGGTAGATGACTCTGTTTTCGAAACCAAGTACGTACAACACATTCATTTCCCGTTGTTTTTCTTTTTAATGCAAAACAAAGGCAACGAACATTTTTCACCTTGAGAGGCAGCAAAGAAGCAAGAGGAAGCTGAACGGTTTCTGGGTAGCGGCGACAAGCTTTGAGAGCGTTCGAAGTCTGAAATTAGAGTTCTGAGATCCATCTTTAGAGAGTTGAACTTATTGGGATATTGCCATTCAAGGATTTCCAGCTCTTCTTTTGCTCGTTCTAACATTGTGATGCCTATCCTTCTCTCCGAGTCCATCTCTTCTCTTCGTCAACAGAGAGAGAGAGAGAGAGAGAGAGAGGGTTTTGTAGGACTTTATGGCTACATGCATCGTTTATTGGATGGAGTTGTTCTCTGCATTAAATTAGGATACGAAAAGTTGAACCACAATTCATGTAGGGGCATATAGCCCCTCCAAAATACTTTAGCCTACACTTGGCACCCAACAATAGCTACACTTGACTAATATTCCTCTAACATGTCGGACATGAATTGAAGGGATCCTCCAATATAACAAATTAGTTTTCATGGGATTTTTCCACTAAAGAAACAACCTACTGTTATTGTTGAGCAGAACATCAATGTTAGGAGGTACTCCGTCTTCTAGGAATAAAACTAAGATCTTGGACCTTTTAGGGGCAAATGGTGTGCGAAAGAAACAGAACTTGCCCCAATTGATGAACTCTCTCCCAATGGTGTGTGTGGTGGCATCTAACTGTTGTCTCGCTTCACATATTAACACAAACATCTACAGACAAAACTTCAATGGGATTACTCCTCATCCATCATCTGCACTACGTTTGCTTCACCTACTCTATCGAATCCACGCTTTCCCATGACGACGAGATCAAGCATGGCCATCCTCGACTCATAAACCGAATTGCTCTCGACTAACCTACCCCTCTCATATGCCTCCCTCAAGAACACCGAATGCTTCCCGCCTTTAGTCGACAGGTAAAATATCCCAGGATGATCCAAGAACAAGTCCCTTATGTTCAATTCAATCCCAAACCATTTCCTGAAGTGACTGATCTTCTCAACCTCGACCATTTTCTCCACAGTCAGGCTCAAGAACTCGTGAACAATTCCCACAGCTCTTTTCTTGGTTGGCAGTGCTCCTTTGAGCCCCTCAACACCATCGTAGGGCCCCATGTAAGGAACTCTCTGCCATTCCTTAACTTTTTTCTTGAAATTCTTCTTCAATCTCATCCCAGAAGGAAAACCCTGTTTGAACCCAAACCTTAGCTCGTCCCTTTCTACATCACAATCCACTTTGCAACACTCGACAACTCTCCAACTCTCAATCGCCGGGACTAAATGCTCCTGAAATTCCTTGACGGCGGCGCCATCATTGAGCTCAATATAGTGCGTGTTCACCTCATTACCATCCCTCAACACGAAAAGATCTTTGTTCTTCTCAATTAGGCTCTCCTCAAAGTCGTCGGGCAATCCCAATTCTTTCCATACCTTAAAAACCGCGCGGAGCGGCAACCTTTTGGTCAACGACATTGACAGTATTTTGACCAATCGCAAGACGTTCAGTGGGAGGGACTGATTAATGGCTTCTGATTCTCGCCTAATTATCCCAAGGGCTATAGGGGTGAGCGTACAGTAGGGTTTGAGCTTGGCGGGGTGGTTGAAGATGTGGAAAACGTGGGGGTGGTTGCGTAGGAACGACGCTGGCCCTCGGTTGAGGTGGAGCCGCTGGGAGAGACGATCGAGGAATTCTAGAGAAACGGAGGGCGGATCTTCGCGCGACGCGAGGATGAGATCTTGGATTGATGTGACTTTGTGGAGGACTTTGTATTTATCCATGAGCTTCTCAAATGTCGGGTCGCGGAATCGAGCGGCAACGTACTGGGCAGAGGTGGTTTTGGAGCGGCCGAACACAGCGGAGGTTTTGGTGGTGGCCGTGAGTTTGTGGAAGAGACTGGCCGCCATTGCCGGCGAGCTATCTATGATTGACCTCGGAAACAGTGACGGAGTTTTAAGCTACGCGGAGAAGAGATGACTTGTATTTGCATTCAACACCCCGTGATTACCTTTAATTACCGTAGAGGTTTTAAGTTTAAATATTTTCTATTTTCGTTTTAGACACATAACTCCGCAAAATCATCCACTGCCATAGATTTCTCTAATTTGCTCCACAGAACCAAATAGACAGCTAAAATCCTATCTGCCCAAGGAATCATCGGCGATGGCACCGGAAAAAAGGGTACTCTTGCTGTGTGGTGACTATGTTGAAGATTACGAGGTTATGAATCTCACACTTTTTCTAGCTCGATTGACCGTTAAACTGGCATTTTGTGTCGATTTCATGGTTGCATGTGCTTACACCGTAATTTTTTTAGATTATGGTTCCGTTTCAAGCTTTGTTGGCATATGGTCTCTCAGTTGACGCCGTTTGTCCGAGAAAAAAAGCCGGTGACATATGTCGGACTGCTATTCACGATTCTCTTGGTCACCAGGTAGATTGTTACTCCTTGTTTATAACTCAATAGCTTGTCTGATGTTTCGAATTTAATGATTGTCTTTCTCTTTTTAGTACTGTAACTTATTGTGTGGTTCCGAATTGACTCTGATTTTCCTATTGGATTAAGTTAGTGTTTTCATTGGTACAGCCTTTGTTGCTGGTGAAGATTAAAGTAGTTGTTTTGGGGATGTCTCATGTGATATGTACCTAGCCAAATTGTTTCCTGCTTTCGTATGGATCTTTATAACACTGATGGAGCGAGTTAAATGGTATCAATACAAGGGAGTGATTACTTTTAGATTCTCTGAATGATCAATCTTGATCATAAAGATAATTGCTTCTCGTAATTTCTGCAAGATTTGCACTCTGTCTAGTGCTGAGCACTAGTTTTACTTGGTGGTTATTACTCTTTACTTATTCTAAGCATTTAGAGTTTTTCTCTTATCTTTACATAGTTCTGTCTCGTTGCTTTATAAATCGTCAATGCAGACATACTCTGAATCACGTGGCCACAACTTTGTCCTCAATGCAACTTTTGATGAAGTCGATGCCGCCAAATACGATGGTCTGATCATACCTGGGGGACGAGCCCCATAGTATCTTGCCGTGGATGAATCTCTCATAAGTTTAGTTAAGAAATTTGCAGAATCACAAAAGCCGATAGCATCTATTTGCCACGGGCAGTTGATCTTGGCTGCTGCAGATTTAGTCAGAGGCAAGAAATGCACGGCTTATCCTCCGGTTAAGCCCGCTATTGCTGCTGGGGCCCACTGGGTTGAACCCGAGACAATGGCTTATTGCACAACCGATGGTAATCTCATCACTGGAGCTACATATGAAGGGCATCCAGAGTTCATTAGGCTTTTCATCAATGCTTTGGGGGCCAAGATCTCTGGTTCTGGCAAACGTATTCTATTCCTTTGTGGGGTAGGTAATAAATTTTAGTGTCAGTTTTAGTAGATTTCCTTGGAATATTTTGACAACTATTGGATCATTAACTCTGTAATAAACTCTTGAATCTCGCCATTTCGCTCAAAGCTGCTCGTTGACAGTTGATTCTCACTTTCACTAGGATTACATGGAGGACTATGAGGTTATGGTTCCATTTCAATCGCTCGAAGCCCTTGAGTGCCACGTGGACGCCGTCTGTCCCGGGAAAAAACCCGGCGACAAATGCCCTACTGCAGTTCACGACTTTGAAGGCGACCAAACATACAGCGAAAAGCCCGGCCACAATTTTACCCTCACGGCTGACTTCAAAGGAGTCGAAACATCAAAGTACGACGGGCTAGTGATACCTGGCGGCCGCGCTCCAGAATACTTGGCACTGAACGAGAAGGTGCTTCAGTTGGCGAAGGAGTTCGCCCAATCGGGGAAACCCATAGCATCTATCTGCCACGGTCAACAGATTCTAGCTGCTGCTGGCGTTTTGAAGGTAACCTTATTTGATACACAAATCTATTTCTGTCTTTGCCTATCTGTAATTCGCACCATATCTCCGAAAAGCCCGGCCTGGGTCGTATGATTTGTGTCCTGATAATATACAGGGCAAGAAATGTACAGCATACCCTGCGGTGAAGCTTAACGTCGTCCTAGGTGGCGCAACGTGGTTAAGCCCGAACCCATCCACCGTTGCTTCACTGACGGGAACTTAGTTACGGGGGCAGCTTGGCCAGGTCATCCTGAGTTTGTGTCTCAGTTTATGAAACTCCTTGGTCTCTCCGTTTCGTTCTAAGGTGATGCTCTGTTTCTTTGTATAATACAGTCGAGTTGGCGCTTCGAGTGTTTTACTGGACTAGAATCTCAAATAACGGAAAGCCCATTACGGGCCCAGCCTTGATAATATATTCAATCTATTTTTCGTTGAACTTGAAAAGGATTCGGACAATTTCTGTAATTTTCGGACACGAGTCAAAGTGGATAACTTCGAATCTAATTGGTACTTTGCAAAACAACTTGCAATGTTATCGAGGAATTTCAATATGACAAAACACAAACCTCAAACATAGAGAAATTGCGGTCTAACTTTGGCAATTCAATTATTTAAGCCGAAGTCTTTCTTGTACTTATCCATTATCTTCCAACTCCACTTATACAAGTGTCCATATTTCCCTTGGTTCTACCTCTCTCCATCAATCGATATATAATACCTATTTATGTGATCATATACTGTAGCTGCTTGACTGAAATTCAATGGAGTCCCTCATCATGGATAAGCATTTCAGTTTTGGTCCAAATTTCCAGTTAAGCCATGCTGCTTCTTCAAGCAGTAGCAGTAGTATTGGTGATGAGGAAGATGGCGATGAATCATTCGATGACGACGGCGAAGTCAACTCTTTAACTACAAGTCCCCTGCAAGACATGTCATGTTTGCTTCAACACCTTCCATTCAAGTAAGTCAAGAATCTGATAGTTTAACTTCTTTTATTTCTTGGTAATCTTCTTGCAATAAATTAACATTGAAATTTCCAAAAAAAGGAGAGGGCTGTCCAAACATTACAACGGAAAATCACAGTCTTTCACGAGTTTGCTGAGCGTGGCGACCCTCGAAGATCTGGCGAAACCAGAGAACCCACTCAACAAGAAGCTCAAGACATGCAAGAGCTACGCCGTCTTTCCAAGAAGCACCGCTTCTTCTTCTATCCGGCCTCCGCCGCCGCCGTCGTCGTCGACTAATGTATCGTCTCCGCCTGGATTTGCGACGACTCGTCCTTCAGTTGTTGCACTAGTAGTAATAAACCTCCTAATTAAGAAGATCAGTTTTTCTTCATCTTTTTCCTCTGTTGCTTTTATGCTATTGCTATTGTACATCTTACTCCTAAAATCACACATACTGCTATTGCTCTTGCGCTTCACTTTCAGTTTCACCCGATTATGCATTGGGCTGGGCGTAGATTTCAATGTAAATCTTCCTTGTTAAATTTTAGTATGTGGCCCATTAGGAAAGGACCCATCTTCTGCAGCTTTTAGGTCAATTTGGCCCATTAAGATATATATTATTATACTTCTATTTAGTTATTCTAGCCATCATAGTAAGGTTCATTCTTTGATCTTTCTAACATGTATTGATTGTCCTCGAGTCCACGCATATTTAGATAATCAAGTAGTTCGATTAGGATCGAATCTTATAACCTTCACTGGGGCGTAAATATATATTAAGGCAGAAAAGAAGGAAAACTTTAGACAACGAAAGTGATATAACCAAGAATAGAGCACGTTGTGATTGTAAGATTCATTACCAGCCATATATACATTACGTTACGATGATAATGAATATGCGATATCTATGTGAATAACGAGCATTGTGATAAAAAAAAAAAAAAAGAAAATGATTGATCCCATTTCATTCCGCCACATGAAATGAAAAGTGAACACCTAAGCACATGGATTTTTTGTATAACTTTTTTTCTTTTTGTTTATTATTATGTCGGCATTGGAATCCCACTCCTCTCTCAACCATAGTCATAGCCATTACACAATTGTTGTTTGGGAATAATTGAAAAGTCTCAATATAAAATATTCATATCCCTCCACTTGACTTGACCAAATTGCTACAACCGCTATTACTATCCGTGTGATAATGACTTTTAGATCCCTAAACTATTGTGTTGTTATTGTACAAGTCAAGTCATTTAATGACATGCTGAATTTCGTAGTATCTATCGAGTCATTGCACTAACATGCATCAAGCTCTTCAACAATAAAATATCCATCGTTCCATAACTCAAGAACATAGAATGATTTTGTTTCAGGATGAGGGGTTGTTGGTGTTAATATTATCATCATCAACTCAGAAGAGGTGTATCTGTAATCATAATTATTAAAGTGGTTCGATGTAAATTATGCAATTGTTGAAGGGGTACTGGTGTAGTTACGCCCAGGCGTAATTCAATTGAAACAAGTGAACAAACTTCCGAAAAAGCGCGAAGCTGCCACGAAATATCTTCTTTGAAATAACAAATTTAAGCAGAGGCTTGGGGGGCACGTAACAGCTGCTCTCTCTCTCTAGGGTTTCCTCTCATCTCATTCTCCCTCGCGCAGCCAACACAAAAAAAACGTGGTTTTCTCCCCCATCCTCCATTAATGGAGGTGGGGGAGCCATTCTTTTTCTTTCTTCAGTGTTTTCCCTTTATTTTTTCTTGATCTATATATATATTAAAAAAAAAAAAATTCCCTGTGGACTGCCGCCTCCCCTGCTCCGCCACCGGCGCTGTGGTCGCGCGTCCTCCACCCTTCCAGCTGGCGCCGCTGCCGTTCACCTCCACCTCCGCCGCCCGCGGTGCCGCTGCTGTGCACCTCTGCGTCCACCTCCGCCGGTGCCGCTGCTGCGCAGATCCACATCCTCTTCGGGCCTCTGCCATGCCACCTCCATCTCCTCCGCCGGTGCCGCTGCTGCTCACCTCCATCCCCACCTCCGCTGGTGCCGCGCCACCCCGCCGGACTGCCCCTACTCCAGCCTACAGCCGCGCCGCCCCACCGCAACGCCCTAGCTCCAGCCTCCAACCACAACGCCGGTCGTGCCGTCTCAGCCTCCAGCCACGCCGCAGGCCGCGCCGCCCCATCTCCAGCCTACAGCCACGCTATCCACCGCCGTCTCGCTGTTGTCCGTTTTGAGTTTCCCCTTGTGGGACTTCATCTCTCTCGACCTTTGGTCGTGAGCATTTTCTCCCTTGTGGAGCCTCAGTCCGACGAAGATAAAAATTCAGAAATTGAAGACCAAGTGAAAATGAAGAGTATCGTAGATTAAGCTTAATAGCTTTTTCTGTTATAGGTTCTTTAGTTCTTGGTCGTAGATTATGAGTTTTTTTTCTGTCGGTTTTTGTCCCTTGTGGACCCTTTTCTCTCCTCGTGGGAGTGTTTCTGCCCCTTTGTGGGCTGTGTTGTGCTCGGTTGTGAGCCTTTGTTCTCCCGGTTGGCGATGTACCGGTGAGACCCTTTGGACTATTTAGTCCCTGTATCTTTGTTAATTTATACAAGCTATCGTTTCCGGGAAAAAAAAAAATAACAAATTTAAGCAGCCGACTCATTAAATACCTAAAATGCCCCTGAACAGAAATTACGGTATATCCCAATTATTTCATGCACACGGACAAAAGCACAAATTGTATCCGAGATGGCGTTTAGAGGGTAACCATTATAGCGAAGATATTGGATCCGAGATGGCGTTTAGAGGGTACGGGTAGACTACTAGAATGTTACTATACGAAGGTATCGTCGGGTAGGGTAGTCGATAGCATTTATTGGCAGAGCGTACTCGATCGAGCGCATAGCTCTTTAAAGGATCTCTTTAAAGAGTATAAGCCCGATTTCGACCACGACTCGTCCCGATCGGGATCGAGGCGCGGTCAATCTAGCTCTACTAGTAGTCGATCTTCTTCACGATTAGCTGACTACTATGACATTCTCAACGCAAACAAGCGTCCAAGGTCCTCCCAAAACCCCTACATAGAACTCGATAACTTCATGTCGACGACTTTCGAGTTCGAGGACGAAGATGAGTTCAACGTCCTTAGATGGTGGTCGAGGGTGTCGCCAACGTATCCAACGTTGGCGATGATCGCAAGGGAGATCCTTGCCGTCCCGGTATCGACCGTCGCGGTGGAGCATGCTTTTAGCATGGGCGGTTTGACCTTGAGCGAGAAGCGTTCGAACTTGAGTGTCGACAACCTCGAGTACCAATGTCTTCTCGACGATTGGACTCGAGCCGAGTATCGCACCCAAGACGAGCGTGCCAGCGACTCGCCTGACGACCTTTTGGAGGACACCACCGGCACGGAGACGAGCGGCAACGGCGGTGGCGACGGTGATGATTATTAGAGGCATTCGGCGAGGCGTGGACTCCACATCAACCAACAAGCCCGAAAAAAGATAAGTATCCAACTATTATATTTTCTTTTTTCCGTACAAATATTTATTATGTCTTCATTTATAACTAATGAATTGTTATTTTCAGGTGCTTTACACAAGCCTATTACGACGACGAAGCCCGAAAAAGATAAGTATTCAATCCAACAACTTATTTTTTTTGTACAAATATTTATATGCGTTTATATGGCACACTAATGAATTGTTATTTTCAGGTACTAATTAATTTGAACAAGGCTATTGCGACGAGTCACGACTCACGACGAAGCCCGAAAAAAGATAAGTAAATAATATTTCTATAATTGCATATTTCGCCTCTTTTAAAATTATATAATGTAACTCATGCATGTTTATGCATTTTTTTTATAGGGAAGAAGATTACGAAGAATAGGGGTTTCCGCGAGTGCAGTGCAAGTAAGTTAGCAACGTGTGATCTCCGGATGCTTTAACGGATCATAATTGACAGTTGATTCGTTAAAGCTCCTGAGATCATTCGTGCTTTCTCCCATGCACTGCACCTGCACTGCTGTAAATTGGCACAAGTGCAATCAAGTTAGCAACGTGTGATTTCAGGATACGTTGACGGATCGTACTTGATAGTTGATTCGTCAGCGTTCTTGAAATCATTCGCTGCTTCCCCACATGCACTTGCTTTTCCGATACTTCAAGATTTGCGAAGATTTGCAAATGTGGCTTAGCACGTGATGGGCTTCAACAAGTCCAGTCGCCCAGCTAGGCGATTGGACTTGTTGAAGTCTTTCTCGTACAAAGCGACTTCAAATTTGCGTAGATGTATTGTATTGTATTGTAAATTTGTAATTTGTTATTTAAAATTTTGTCTACAAATTGTGTTGTACAAGTACAAGTTCGTTATAAAATGTTGTAGATTTTTTTAATTGTCTTACAAATTATATAGTAGATTACAGGATTTCGATACATAATTCGATCAAATAATATACTAAACCTAACTTTATTAAAACATTAAATAAAAAAATAAAAAAAATAAAAAAATCGGCGGTTGGAACCGCCGGTTAACCTTAACCGGCGGTTAACCAACCGCCGGTTACTCTAACCGTCAACCGGGGGCGGCTAACCGGCAACCGCCCCCGGCCGGTTAGACGGCGGTTAGTCCTAAGGACTAACCACCAACCGCCGGTTCCCAACCGCCGGTTACGGTTAACCGGCGGTTGGGCATGTCTAAGCACAATGCCCAAACCGGACCGGATCGGTCAAAGATCCGGTCCGGTCCCGGTCTGGTCTTTTTTTATTTAAAAATAAATAAAAAAAGTTAAATAAATTATACAAAATAGGAAAACTAATATGTTAGTTTGGTTTAGTGGTTAAGTTGTTGATATTTTACTTAATGGACTTTGGTTCGAATCCATCCAACACCCTAACTTTCATATTTATAATTAACCTATTAGCTCAATATTTATTTTTGTTCAAATTTTACCCCAACTCATAGATTTAATACTTCACATACGATTAATTTATAACAACCCACACAATTTACTTTTATTTAATTTTATCCCTTATTTTATATAATTATAGCTTGAAAAACGTTAAAAAACATGTATATTTTTCATATTATTTGATTAATTCGTATATAAAATATATATTTATTATATTTAAGATACTGGTTTTACTCCGGTTTGATTCCAGTTCTATACCGGTTAAACCAGTAAACCTTAAACCATTAAAATTTCCATTCTGGTCCGATTCGAAAACCCGATTTAAGAACCTTCATGCCCACCTCGTCACAGCTAATCCATATTTTCCTCTCTCTATATATATATAAACCTATCTTCACACAACAATTCACCGAGACAGATATATAATATACGTGGAGAAAGAGAGAATCCAATCCGTGGGCTGGATTGGAGATATTTGGTTCTGTCAATTGTGTGTTTTCTTTTCCTTTTGTCGGTAATTGGCGGTGGAGATTCGATTCGTACATGCAACCGCAGGAAGGGCTTTGTTGTGGATGCCTCCGATTCGATTATGATTATGACGAGCTCGTTTGATGATCGATTGCGCTCATCTTCCAACCTAAGCCGTTTAGTAGCGGGCCGTTTGCTGTTTCTTTTATACCATTCGTTCCAGCTGATTTCTAATTTTCCGATTCCTATACACCCGTAATTTCTGTTAATTTTTCCTTTTTCCATTTGTCGTCGGAACTCCTTTTTAATTTTTCTTTTTCCTGAGAAAGAAGAAAGAACGAGAGAGATTTGTTTGTGAGGTGACATCAGATGGAGCTCAGATACGGCGACAGATCTAGTCTTGAAGGTTGGTAACGAATTTTAGTTCCTGTTGTGTTTCTTCGGAGGATTTGATTATCTAGTTGTATCTCCTTGGATTGTTGATACTTGACGGTCCAATTAGATTTACCCATTGCGTGCGGAATTGTTGCTGAATCTTCTAAATGTTTTGCTCTCTAATTACAGATTTATCAATCTGATATTGATGATTTACAATCTATTAAGAGTTTTCTTTTAAAAATCAGATAAAGAATTTGTATATGGTTCTGGCATTACCTATATTTCCATGCTTGATAAAGAACTAACATTGAATGTCTTGGATTAATGGTAAAACCTGTCCGCGAAAACTAAGAATAAGTAGCAAAATCAAATGTTTGTTATGCGATGAACAGGTATTTCTGTAGTCGTCCTTGTAGCAAAATCAATTGTTTTTTCCTGTTTGTAGTCGTCCTTGTGTTGTAATTAAAGCTAGAAGGTAGATGTCACATTATTTCGGTAGTTACTTCGTATTTGCTGGAATTTGACCAGCATATGATTGACCTCTTCAATTATTTGTTATGTGATGAACAGGTATTTATGCGACCTCCTTCGAGAGAAAACACAATTACTCTCCATCTGTGATCGTTGTTGGTGGAGGTATATCGGGGCTTGCTGCTGCACGGACGCTTCAAAATGCATCTTTTAATGTACTTCCAAGTTAAACGTGATCAAATTCTCTTTTTAAAAGTCTCAAGATACAATTGTACATTAACATGGAATATGTAATTTCTCCAGGTGATTGTATTGGAGTCGCAAGATAGAATTGGTGGGCGTATTCACACTGATTACTCATTTGGCTGCCCAATTGACATGGGGGCTTCATGGTAAGGTTTATGTTTTCTTTTTCTTTTTGGCACAAGCTCTCACGATCACCATGGAATCCATCCAAGTACATGTTAAATGACAAATATATGGTTATCTTGCAGTAATGGGTTACAAAAAACATATTTTTGAGCCATATGGATTTCATTCTTGTATATTTTTTGCATAGACTGAAACACCTCCTTATGTATTGCTGAATATCTTTGCCCCATTCCATTCCTACGAATACGGTGGCCAATGTTCTAAAAATAGAAATTGGAAAATTTTGAATCTTTTGTTCCCGTAAACAAAATATCTACCGGGTGCAGAATTTCCTTGTGCGATAGATTCTTGAATCTGTGTAACTGTATTCTGTAATCTTGTTTTAGTTCTGTTTTGATTATTACATGACTGGTTTTAAAAATATTCAGGTTGCACGGCGTCTGCAATGAAAATCCATTGTCTCCCATAATACGTCGTCTAGGCCTTACAATGTATCGTACAAGTGGTGATGACTCAATACTCTACGATCATGATTTAGAAAGGTGCAAGTTAAATTCTCACTGCTGATATAAACTTCACTGTTGCACGTAACTCTCACAGCATATTTGGTAGACATTCACGACATATTGAGTTTTCATGATTAGGGGGTTTATGAATTCTGGTTGCTTTTTATGATCCTGCATTTCTCATGTTTTTTCTCTTTCTTTCAGTTATTCACTCTTTGATTTGAAGGGCAATCAAATTCCAAATAGTATGGTTAGCGAGGTCGGAGATGCCTTTAAGAAAATCCTTGAAGCAGTATGTTTCAATGTTAATCATTTACATGTATACCCATTCATCTGTCTTTTTCTGAGCAAAAAATGATTCAATGATTATTTGTTTCAGACGGATAAAGTGAGGAGCGAGCAGACCGTTGACATCTCTGTTAGGGAAGGTATATCAATTGTATTTGATAGGCATCCAGAACTAAGGTACCGGAAACATCTCTTCTTTTATAGCATTGCAATTATTTTGTTTGATTATGATCTGTAATTATAGATTTATTAATCCTGGTTTCAGATTAGAAGGACAGGCTCGTGAAGTGTTAGAGTGGTACATATGTCGAATGGAAGCATGGTTTGCTGCTGATGCAAGCATGATTTCTCTGAAGGCCTGGGATCAAGTGAGTTTCTATCTTCTATGAAAATTAGTAAATATATAAATGCGTGTGTGTGTGTGTGTCAGAATCAATTGCATTGACTGCTCTCTGTTTTTAATAAGTTAAATATGTCAATGCTTCTTATGCTTTGTTGTTCTCACGTGTTTTCAGGAGAAACTTCTCACTGGGGGTCATGGTCTTATGGTGCAAGGATATGATCCCGTTATTAAGGCATTGTCAACAGATCTTGATATTCGTTTAAATCACCGGTAGTTTTCACACGCTTATTTATGCTTATGATACACTTCTACCTAACAGCATATTAACACCCACAATCTAACAATGTACAGGGTTAAGAGGATCCTCAACGGTCCAAAAAAGGTGGTCGTAACAACCGAAGACGGGACAGACTTCATAGCAGACAGCGCTATCATCACCGTGCCCTTAGGCATTCTCAAAGCCAAAGCGATCGATTTCGAGCCCGAGCTTCCCGAATGGAAACTCTCCGCAATATCAGATCTCGGCGTTGGTAATGAGAACAAGATCGCACTAAAATTCGACCACGTCTTTTGGCCAAACGTCGAATTCCTAGGCGTCGTAGCACCAACTTCCTACACATGTGGCTACTTCCTCAACCTCCACAAAGCAACTGGCCACCCTGTACTTGTCTACATGGCTGCTGGTGCCCTAGCCAACGACCTTGAGAAGCTTTCAGACAACGCTGCAGTTGAGTTCGTAATGGCACAGCTAAAGCAGATGTTTCCCCAAGCAAACAAACCAGTAAGTTCATCCACCCTTTTGCACATGAACATATTAAGTTTGAGTTATGATTTTTTGGTCTTAACTAAATGATATTCTTGAAAGGTTCAATATCTTATATCTCGATGGGGATCTGATCCTAACATCATGGGATGCTATTCGTATGACGCTGTTGGAAATTCTGAGGATATATACGATCGTCTGCGTGCGCCTGTGGGCAATCTTTACTTTGGGGGCGAAGCAGTGAGCGTGGATCATCAGGGTTCTGTTCACGGTGCTTATTCCGCGGGCATCTTAGCTGCCGAAAATTGCCAGAGGAATCTTTCGCAGACTTTGGAGAGGATTCCTCTTGTCGCCTGCAGAGAGGAACTTGTGGAAACCATGAATCCTCTTCAGATTTCAAGGCTTTGATTTTTATCACCTCTCACTCTGTGTTTGTGTTATTATGTTCAATGCACTGTAATTTCTTTGAAGTCAGTCGGTCAGGCAACCTATGTGTTTGATTGAACTGAACTGATAACATTGCACAATCGTAAGACCTTTTTTCTGTTCAATTTGATGTTATAATATTGGTTTGGAAACATAAATTAATTAGTAATCGAAATCTGTGGTGGGTGATCATGTCACTACGTAGCCCATTAATACCTGTGATGTGCAATCAAGAAATGCTTGCATGCAATTCAGTCCGACAATTATTCGAATCAGATATTTTAATGTATGCTGCGAGTTAGATCAGATGATGATTATACGGGGTGGAGAGAATAAGCGTAAAACATGCAGTATAGATATGCTCGACAAGAATAGTGCGTGCGTGACAATGATCTAACTAATTCATAGGAGGCAGCAGCAAATAATATATGGCTGAGATGTTCGGATCCTGACTAATAACGTACACTGCCAATTTAATTTAATTAATCACCATTCTATTTTCAGTTATAGGATTTATCATATTACTTTGTTGCTAATTAATCATTTTCTATTTTCCAGGAGGAGGGATTCGACGTCTTCGAAAGAATAAAAGGAGAGCTTTCTGTGGATGTAGTAACCAGGTGATTCGTACCAAGTGTTTATAAAGTTATTTCTATTTAAGTTTTCCAATTATTATGATTCAACAGTTGTTGATACAACAACATAACAAGCGTAATTTAAAAACGTAACGACAAAATAGTAGGTGGCGATAATATCATAGACGAGACGAAACGGTAACCATCTCCACGCTCTGCTCACGGCTTCCGTAAGCATAATCACCATCCCACTGCGAACCAAAGGCGACTTCCTCGCGAGACTTCTCCTCAACGACGACGAAGCTCTTCGCCATAGCCCTCAGCTGAAACTTCTGAACCTTATTCGTCGAAGTCTTGGGCAATTCCTTGACGAAAACCACCTTCTTCGGCACCATAAACCCCGGCAAATTTTCCCTACAATAACTCAATATGTCCGACTCCTTTAAGAGGCCCGAGGCCGACCCGTCCCTGACCCTAACGAAAGCGCACGGACTCTCACCCCACTTGGGATGAGGCATGGCCACCACCGCCGCCTCGGCCACGTCCTCGTGACTGTACAGTACGCTCTCCACTTCCACGCTGCTCACGTTCTCCCCGCCCGAGATTATAACGTCCTTCGACCTGTCCTTGATCTCAACGTACCCGTCCTCGTGCACCACCGCCACGTCCCCCGTGAAGAACCACCCGTCCCTGAAGGCGCCCGCGTTCGCCTTCGGGTCCTTTAGGTACCCCTTCATGATGCTGCTTCCCCTCAGGACGATCTCGCCCTTGGTCGTCCCGTCACGCGGGACGCTCCTCATGGTCTCGGGATCCTTCACGTCCACGTCGGAGAGTGTCAGCACGCTGATCCCCTGCCTGGCTTTTAGCCTCGACTGCTGGTTCCTGGTTCAATTAATACAGCAAGAGTCAAACTCCATTTATTGTAGATTTGTTTTAGAAGGGAACCCTCAATTTCATCTATTGCAAATGAGTTTTAGAGCGAAGCACTCAATTTCTACTATTGTATCAGAACTGTTCCGTTTGCGTGTTATCACGCTTGTTTGGCTCACCGTCACCTATGTTCACATTAGCCATCAATCATGTCACACGTAAAGGGGCATGTGAGATCAAGCTCAAGACTCAACTCCGCCTACATTTTCAATTGGTTTCAGGATGGAGCCAAACATTTAATACCTGGGTAGTTTGTTCCAGCTCTGGTCCCACTCGCAGACCAGCGCGGGCCCCGTGGCTTCGGTCATCCCGTAAGCGTGCACCACGTGGAACCCTATCCGCTCGATCCTCTCCAGCAACGGCGCGGGCGGCGGCGCTCCGCCCGTCATGACCTCGACGGTCGTCTTAATCGGACGACGCTCGCTGCGCTCGGCCCGCAGCAAGACGTCGAACACCACGGGCGCGCAGCACATGTGCGTGACTCCGTGGAGCGAAATGTTCTCGTAAATCTCCGAGGCGGTCGCCCCGCGCATGCACACGTTGGTCCCGCCCCGGGCGGCGATCCCCCACGTGAAGGTCCACCCGTTGCAGTGGAACATCGGTAGGGCCCACAGGTAGATGGGCCCGTTCTTCATCTCCCAACCTACGATGAGGCTCAGCGTGCTTAGGTAGGCGCCCCTGTGGCTGTACACCACGCCCTTGGGCTCGGAGGTCGTGCCCGACGTGTAGTTGAGGGCTATCGGGTCCCACTCGTCGGTTACTTCCACGGGGGCCTGCGATGGGTCCCCATGCAGTATCAGCTGCTCGTACTCGAGAGAGTTGGCCTTGTTGGCTTGTGAGGTTGACCACGGCTCGTCGATGACGACGAGGAGGGGGACGGTTTTCGATATATTTCTCGGGTCGGCGGCCGACGAATTAAGAATTCGTAGGGCTTCTCGGGCGAGAGGGATGTATTGGTGGTCGACGAAGAGGATTTTGGCGGCGGAGTGGGTGAGGATTGTGGCTATGTTCTTGGCGTCGAGCCTTGTGTTGATGGCGTTGAGTACGGCGCCGGCCATGGGCACCGCGAAGTGCATTTCGTACATGGCCGGTATGTTTGGAGCTAGGACGGAGACCTGCAGGCCCAAGACCGTCGTCAATCGTCCCATCATTGTTGTTACATTACAGCACGTTAAGAAAAAAAGTACGTGATCCTCTGTTCTACTATGTGTTCCACTAGGTATTCCAACTTAGAAAAAAAAAACGTTATACCCCCTACCATGTATTTAAGTACCCGTAATATCGTTCACCTATATATATATATAATTTTGATGAAGTTTAGAGAGAAATACAAATTTGATTTGGAATACCTAGTGCGGAAGAGGATCCCAAGCCGATAAGAAATAGCATAATATTACTAACTTACAACGTCGTTTTTCAGTACGTTTAGTGATCTGAGGGAAGAAGCGAGGCGACGGCATCTGTCGTAGGTTTGTCGCCAAGTGAAGGTAACTTTATTGCCGTATATGATGGAAGTACGGTCGGCGTAAGCCATGGAAGCTCTTTTCAAGAAGTTGATGGGAGTGAGAGGTGCGTAGTTTGCTGGGTTTTTTGTTAAACTGTTCATTGTGTTGTGTTGAATACGAGGACGAGGGAGGCTTAAGTTAAATAAGTTGGGTGTTGTTTGATGTAGTGTGTATGTGGTGAATGAATGTAAGTAGCTTATATTTATAGGGAAAGTCCAAATACTGCTTGATGTAACGTGTGGCTCCTTTGTGTGGAAGTCGCTTTAGATTTTTTTTCCTCGACATGCTGAGAAGATATCTGAGGCCAGGAATTCAGAAATAACTAAATGCTTTTCAGTTAAAGTTATATATCGGGAAATTTCGTTAATCTTTCTCAAACATTTTCGCGCGGTTTGCCTTTCTTGGGAAAAACTTTAATGTTAATTTACAGGGAAGAAACGGTGGAACTAAATACCTAACATGTCGCCTCGTCTTCCTTCCTTTATCATTTTCATATGAATCAAGAATTAGACCATTGACTTGGTAGTCTTGAATAGGCAACTGAAAAAAGCTTTCAAACTTTCCCTTCCCCTAGAAAATAAACAATGTTTGGTTTGTGGGATTTGACTAACAACATATTGTGTGGAACTACTTTACTTCCATTATGTGAAAGAAAAATAACGTGAGAAAGAAAGAGGGATGCAAAAATAATTTCTATTTCTTTCTACGTAGTAAGTAATAAAGCAAAAATAATTTGCTAGTATTAGTAAGTAACTACAGCCTACAGGGACGCAAAATGTGTTTTTCGTTTCGCAAGCTTGGGTCGAAATGTAATACTTCTACTCTTTAGGTGGTCAATTGAAATATCGGGTTCTTTATTCCCCTAGCCTAGCCATTTGGTTAGGTAGAGTGGCTACGACTCTACAACTGAGTTTGGCCTTTGGTAATTGCAGAATGGGAGAGAAGGGTAAATATCTGCTGTTGCTCGGAGCTGGAGCTTTACTGGGTTCTGTTGCTACCGTTGCAATCTTCAAAGTTTTGCCCAGGTCATTAGCTCATGACGCGATAATGATTTAAGTAATTTTTTGTTAAATGTTTCTTCGTTTATCAATTGTTTCCAGACGGATCCGAAAGCATCTTCTTCTTGAGGAGGCAAATGCGTTAAGTGGTATTTTCATTATTTTCAGACCTATTAGTTTGTTTATTATTTGTTGTTGAAGTTGGTGATTGATTGGTTAATGTATTTAATTAATTGTATTATAGAAAGCCACAGTCTTTGTTCCTATAGTCTAATGCTTCATGGAGCATTCTTTCGAATGGGACGTTTGTTCATCCTTTCGTTGTTGCAGAGGACAAGTTTTCAAAGAAAAAGAATGAAGGTGGGGATATAGCTGACCTGCTAATGGATGAAATAGTGTCGGAACAACTTACGAGGTTGGCTTGAGACATTTTCATTTGGTCCCATTTTTGGTTTTCGATATGAGGATTGCTCTATTAGACCATATTATGCAATGGTCTTTACTTCCGTTTGATATTGGATGGAGGTGGTTAATCGTGCAATATATTTTGGCGTGTCTTAAAAGGAAACCAATGCTTGTAACTATCAGTTAACTTGAAAAATAAGTGACTGCTTTCTTACATCAGGAATATTCAGTTCTTTGGATTGGAAAACCAGAGAAGTGTGACTTCTTCGTATGTTGTGATCATTGGTCTTGGAGGAGTTGGGAGCCATGCTGCAGCTATGCTTTTGAGGTCAGGAGTAGGCAAACTTCTCCTCGTCGATTTTGATCAGGTAACTTCACTACACCCTTCTCTTCACTAATTTTGTTTTCTTTTTCTATGCCTGCAATGTTAAGAACAGTATCTCTAATAAATTATGATATACTATGTTTTCTTTTGATTGCACTCACCAATTTGTTTGTCATATATATTCATTTACTTTAGCTATCGTTTACTTCTTGATTGTGAAAGGTCTCTGTTTCATCATTGAATAGACATGCCGTTGCAACAAGGGAAGATGTTGGTACTCCTAAAGCCCTTTGTCTCAAGAAACACTTCTCTAGAATTTTCCCGGAGTGCAACATCAATGCGAAAGTGTCACTCTATGATTCGTCATCTGAGGATGAAATTCTCTCTGGGAACCCCGACTTTGTTCTTGATTGTATTGATAACATTGATACCAAGGTTATCTGATTGTATTTCAATAACTTCCAAATCCATGTTTTTTAAGATATTTTAAACTTTTTCTGATAACTGTAATGTTTGATGATCGTGCCTTTACCGTAAGTTCAGGTGGCACTTCTTGCAGCATGCGTGCGAAGAGGTTTGAAAATCTTGTCTGCAACGGGAGCTGGTGCAAGAGCTGACCCCACAAGGATCCGTGTTGCTGACTTAAGAGAGTCTGTGAACGATCCTCTATCACGTTCAGTAATGATACAACACTGTAGTTTTTTTTACATTGAATTCGTGTTTACCACAACTGCCTACTTGAAATTATTCTTGATTTGAACAGTCATTTCATGATTTTATTTCCTGAAAAATTGATTTTTCAGGTTAGATATAGATTAAGGAAAGTGTATGGCATTGAAGGTGGTATTCCTGTGGTTTTCTCATCAGAGAAGCCAAAGGTAAAATTGCTGCCGTTCAAAGGACCAAATGGGGAAGTGGAAAACCCTTCAGATTATCAAGTAAGAACATCATCTATTCATTCGTTAAAACTCTGAGCTTTATAGTTTCCAGGCTATGATGACAATGTTTGCTTTTTTGTTTGGGAAAAAAATGCTGTTATCTTGAAACTATTGTTACATCTTTCTTTTGGCTGTCAATTTTTACAAAGTTGTCTTACTTTTATTTCAGATTGTTCCAGGTTTTCGAGTTCGAATTATCCCAGTTCTCGGAACCATACCAGCAATATTTGGACAAGTTATGGCTTCCTATGTTGTTACTCAACTTGCTGGCTTCCAAGTTCATTTGGAACCAGTTGTCAATTTTGACACTGATCATTACAGAGTGCTTCACCAGCGTCTTATTGAGCATGAGGAATTGCATTATGGAACAGCAATTCACGTTCAGGTGTCTATAACATAAGCAATTTTTTTTTTCTGATCCACTAACACAGAGAGAGAGAGAGGGTGTGTGAGGACACATAATGCTTTGTTTTCTGGCAAAGTCCATTTGCCATTTAATACAGTTAGTTTAATAAACACCATTGAATCGATCGTAAATGGCTCCAATTATTACTTCTCTAGGTGGATGTAGAAGAGGTTATGTACATCGCTAAAGAGTTGTGGCACTGCAGAAGTGCAAGAGATCAGTCAGCTAAAGATGTCGGGCGTGGAATGTGGCGTTCTGTCAATGAACTGATGCTAATTAGGTACAATGCTTGTTGAAATGCAAACTGCAAAAGGTGAAACTGAGTTCTATAGATTGTGACATTTCCTTGTAATGAATCATGTCGATATCATTTCAGATGGGATCGCACAAAACCAGCTTCTGTGTCAAATCTCATTCTTCTGAGGTTCAGAGAGGTATGGGATGATTAACGTCTGAGGTTATTACATACGCCATACTGATGTTTTCCCATCATATGACCAAAAGTCATTTCTTTCTTTCTTTGAAGGCTGAAGAACACGAATCCATGTCTCTTGAAGACGTAAGAGAAAACGAACCAGAATTTTTCGCCCGAGTGACATCTGCATTGAAGCGTGCTGAGTCTGAATTCAGCGACTATTAACACTATATGACGAGCGTCGAGCGAGGATTACATTGAAAACTAATTTGGTTTTTGCAGCCTTCTTGGGATATTTTTGTTAGACTAGCTAGTTTTGACCGCGTTGTGTGCCCTTCTTTTTTCTTGTTCTTGAGATATAGATTGCAGTGCTGCTATGCTTTAGTTTAATTTATTTCTTCTCGTTCTTTGAGATACTAGGAAAGTGTAGCCGCGCGTTGCACGGCATTCACAAAATCATAGCCCGGACACCGAGTGAATCAAGTGAAATTTCTCTGATATTAAGGGAAAACATCAAGTATACATTTTGCTTATAGTAGCTATACAATAATAAATTAATACAAAAGATATTGAAATAACCGCACGAACATACATAGTCGTCTAAAAAAATATTATATAAAAGTAAAATATTACAAAAATATTTAATTTAACAACTTATAAGCAAACTACCAGATCATGAAGTATATATGAAGTAATATCATCATCACTTAATATCTGCAAACAAATATCAAAAAGTTCATTAATCAATGTCTACAAACGAAATTCGTTTTTAAGTTTGCAACACAACAGCATACTAAATTATTCGACCCAAGAGTATCGGTTCGATAGTATTATGATTAGTTACCTGCCTGTGAGGACTTCGGGGTAAACAATATTTTTGGTACGGTTGTTTGTTTGTGCTTGGGGCGATAGTGGTCTAATCAATACTTTTACTTCGTTAGCTGATTTAGCTCTTGATAGCGCAACATACAACTGCCCATGAGAGAACACAGGTTCTTTCAGATAGATACCAACAAAATCTAATGTTTGTCCTTGTGCTTTATTAATCGTCATCGCAAAACATAGACGGATCGGAAATTGTTTTCTTTTAAAATGGATAGATGAAAAATTATTCTGTGGTGATTCTAAGGTTATGCGCGGAATAAACACAGGCTTTCCAATGTGTGTTCCAACTGAAATTTCAGCATAAATTACATTGCTATTAAAATCTCTACATATAAGACGTGTTCCATTACAAAGACCTTCAGTGGGATTAAGATTTCGAAGCAACATAATTGGTGCATTCTTTTTTAATATTAGCTTATGCGGCGGGAGGCCATTTGGTGTTAAAGAGTGAAATAGTTCTTCTTGATCTGGAATAGAAGAAGCACCAAAACTTTCATCATTACTTAAGTAAACTATTTCTTCACCTGGGAATTTACTAAGTAGGACATCATTTATCTCTTGCACAAAATCATTCCTCGTAGTTAATATTGCTCTCTTGACGAAGGATTTAGGGTGGAAGTTATGTTCAATACTCGGAAAAACTGCATTTATTAGTTTATTTAGCGATGTTTCATCATCTTCAAAACAAATGTTTGAATTAAATGGAATCTGAATCTGATCAGTATCATCAACGCCTTCAGTGCCGTCTCCAACTCTTAATAGGTAAGATGAAAATTCAGGGTCGAACAGTGCTCGCATATTTTGGTGGAGCTTAATTTTCTCAAATTGATTCCACAAGGGCGACATAACTATGGAAGCGTCTATAATGTCTTCTTTGGTGCCCCTTGAAACAACTGGTAATGTTTGGCGAAAATCACCACCAAAGACAATAACCTTGCCACCGAATAAAATATTTGATTCCATAACATCTCTCAATATTTCGTCAAACTTCTCGATAACACCGCGTTTTGCCATCGTGGCTTCATCCCATATAATTAGTTTTGTTACTCGAAGTAGATAAGCTAGCGTACTCTGTTTGCTTATGTTACAAGATTTCGAGCCCTCCTCATCTAATGGAATTTTAAATCTTGAATGCGAAGTACGTCCTCCGGGAAGAAGAGATGCAGCAATGCCAGAAGTGGCCGTGGCAAGGGCTATATGTTTCGAAGACCTTATAGTACCTAAGAGAGCTTTATAAAGAAATGTTTTTCCGGTACCCCCCGGACCATCGATGAAAAATACTCTTGGTAAATTATTGTTAGCGTGATATAAGATTTCATCATAAGCCATACATTGTTCTCTATTTAGTTTCGTAAATGCTGAAATATCTTCCTCACTTACGATAATGTTTTCTTCAGCCTGCAATTCTTTTGCTAGATTATGAGTGGAATTCAATTGTACATCTTCGCTTAAGAAAGGAAAATCTTCAATTCTATTACCCATTGAATATAGATGATACTTGATAGACTCTATTGCTTTTAGTTTTGTTAACTCGGGAGTAAGAGTTTTATCTTTTCTGAAATCCTCTGAAAGATAATCTTCGAACTTCACCCATAGGTCTTTTGGATTATTTGGAGAGCAATAAACAAGCACTGTGGCAAATAGTTGCCGCAAGGCAGCAGGCATCAAATATGTTATGCTCTCAGCAAGACATTCCTCACACGTATTATTGTCCTCCATTAGTCCTAGCATCTGTGCAGCTTCCCTGAATGTTCTGAGTATTTTCCCTTTAACAGTCCTTACGTGCTCAAAAGATGTTGGTCCTCTAACATGCATTAATAATAATCTTAAATAGAACCTCTCTCCTTCGGATGGATGACAGGTTAAGATACGCCCAATTACAGTTCGTTTCTTACGTTGTTTCCATTCTTTTATATTGGCATACCAAGTAAAATACTCTGGAAACTCAATATATAAACAATTCTTTGATCGTGCGTAGTTATCATGCTCATTCATGTAGAAGAATTGGGTCAACATAGAATTCTTTATCGTCGGGTTTTCGACAATTGTCTGAAGATGTTGATCACGAGAGAACGATACGATTTGTTCATTATCTAGATGTATCGGTAAAGAAATGACAGGAGGGTGCACATGGTTAAGGTCAAAACTGAAAATTCTCCACATTGCTTCTGGCGCTGATATCCATCTTGCACGTTGAAAGGCTTTTATTTCATCAACTACGGGTTCGTCATCGTTTGCATTTAAAGTATATAAGATTTTATCATGACCTTTATAAATATATTTGTAGATATACTTAATGGCCTGAATTGTTGAGCATATTTCTACATTGATGTGGCAATTAAATTTTGACAGTAAATATGGATTGTATGGTACGACCCAACGGTTATCAAGATGCGACCCTCGTAAGTTAACGCAACGACCATCATCTCTTCGACGATATATTGGGTAAGAGTTCTCTCCATACCTCGTTATTTCTGAATAATCTTTAGGATATTTAAACTTGCACCCAAAATTTTTCATGCATGGACACTTAGGATTCAAAGTTCCACATGGTCCGTGCATCATATGTTTCTTTACTAATTGATATAAGTAGGAATTCGTATCTGGATCAGGCAATTCGGCGCAAACTATTGTATCAAATGCTTCTGGAGCAAATATCTTCGATGATTGACTTAGAATTAATAAGAAATGAGCGTGAGGTAAACTCGTTTTTGAAATTCAACTACGTAAGCATAAGCAACAATAGTACCAAAAATTTTATTTTTAAATAACTCATTTTTTAAGACTTCGAGTTTTGCACGAAATATTCTTGCTACAGCATCGGGTCTATTTTGTATTTCATCAGAAGACAAACATAGTGCTTTTATTTCAGGCCAACTTGGATTTGTAGTAATGGTTAAGAAGATATCTGGTTTTCCATATCGCTGAACCAAAGACAATGCATCCATGTATCTTTTACGCATGTCTCTAGGTCCTCCAATGAAGGAAGTAGGTAATATTACACGCTTTCCAACTTCAGAACCCCTCTGATAACCCTGAGATACACTATCTAGCAAACCTTGATATACCTCTTTACGCAAGCGACTTTGCATTTCTTCATTTCTATAAAAATCTAACCTTGAAGTCTCTATTTTAATGTACATGTCTATCACATATTGCTGCAGAAGCCTACCAACATGCAGCAAATACGAAAAATCATTTTCCCTTACCTGCAACTTATAGCAATAGTATTCACGACATGATACTGTTGTCTTCCCAACAACCTTCTCGGTAGAACCTAAAAACCATATCAAATTATGCAGTTGCCAAAAAAATAAATCATAAAGGTGTAACGCAAACTTGTCAATCAAAAATACCTTGAAGTTCACTCGCTAGAATATCATCAACACCTTGTCTCAATTCTACTCTCGACATAACTTCATTACTTGGTACTTCGTTCAAACATTGTTTATTTCGTTGATTTGATCTTTCCACTTTCCGATGCCACCCAGGTTCGCCGCAAGGAAAGATAAGAGGATATTGTAGCGGGTCATAACAACCATAATAATGTTTAATAATTTGGGCTGGATGATCCTTTGGATATACTTGTATGTGGGGGCTTACATCTTGATTAACACTGTCTGATTCTAGCCATACTCCAGCGACTTGAGACGTATTGGGCCTATTAAAGACACGTTCATCTACTGTAGGGTCACTGTGTAAAGCAATTCTATAGTCACTTAGATCCTGAAAATTACTGAGATTTCTGAAGAATTTGGCATAAGGATTACATTGCAAAATATTAGCTAATTTTTCAACAACAGCCTCTTTAAAATTAGAATTAGCTAACATACGATTCGAGATTTCATGGTCCGTGTCATAAAAATACAATTGAAGATTTCTAGGAATGCCATTATTTGTCGGAACTAATGAATCTAAATAATGGTAAACTTGACCTTGAACCCGAAACGTGTAAATTCCATTGTTTCTTTTAGCTAAAGAACTATCATAGTGTACTCCTAATGAGGTAAAACCAAACACATTGTTGTAATGACGGACATATTGGCGGAAATGCTTGGCTTCCTCAAAATTACCCAAGTACAGATCTACCAAGTCAGATGACATTTTCGTATCGCATAATTTCACGTCTCCCGATGAACAACAAAATCCAGGGGACTCTAAGTAAACACGTCTAGCATACAAAACATGCAATTAGGCACAGTCGGTAGGATATCGGGTTCTGCAACTATGCACCTTAAACGGCCAAGATTAGAGTTTAAGGTCGTATGTGTTCTGCTCACCTCTATGCGACGCATGTTTTTTGTTTGTCTTTTTTCTTCAAGTGAAGCATATTTTCTCTTACGACCTCGCACCATTCTATTTAGTAGGTATTATTAGAACGATACACGGGAAGAATAACAAAAGTCAAAGCAGAAAATCCCAGCCCAAACAAATGATGGTGTTCCTCTAAACAGATTCACACTGTAGGAAGTAACACATACCTAAAATTAGTTGTCTAATATGAAAAACAAGGTAGGTGCCCTCAAATTATATATCATAGAGAAACGAAAAACATACCTTCGAGTTGAAGTTCGAAAAGAAGAAGGAACATTCTGTTACCATACACCAACCAATAAAAGAAAAAGAAACATGTTGTTTATCAAATAAAAGCAGATATATTGAGAACAACAACAACAAAGAGGTATATATTTTCGACACAATGTACCTGAGAATGAAGTTACAATGTACACAGGAGCTCTAAATAAAAGGCAGTAAACAACAGATCAACACATCCACAAGTCAAAAATCTTGTTCCTGACATTTAATAAGTAAAATATAAGTTAAGTAAAATATAAGTTAAGTTACTCTAGATACTATCACTAATCTCATCATAACTTATGTAGTGAAATGTTAGGAAAAGCCACAAGAAAATATGCAAGTTGTAAATCAAATTTTATACTGCATGAGAACGTGTTTAAGCTATGACCAGTGCACTTTTCTAAGACACTCGACAAGAGCTAAAGTTGTTACGGCCGAATTTGATAATTCTCATTGAAGCTTGTATTGTATCAGATAAAGAAATGAAATGGTGAAATTAACTTATTTTAATCCAAACGAAATGATTCTCAGCTAGGAAATTTTTGTTAGAAACAAGCAGAATTTATGATAGACAAACTGACATGAGCCCTATTAAGAGAAACAAAGACGCAAGCGTTCGCATAACGTGACATTAGAATCAAAACTCGCCACTTACAAGAACCCGGCGAGCTCTGTTACTTGGAAAGCTTGCACCCCCTGAAAATATAGCATAAGATAGTTAGCCCATATATATATTTTTGGATCGTATGTGAGCGGGGCATATAACTTGCAACACGAGTGTATGATTACTTCACCAACTCCAGCCCAAAGGTGATTTACCTGCCCAAGGAATGAAGCAATACAGGTAGCTACCAGCGAGCTAGGTGCCTATGTTGTGTTCCTGAAAAAAAATGGAAAACTATCGATTGCCCTCGAAGCTTGATTATCGGTAGCGAGCAAAAATAGCCCGAAGAGAGTCAAGCAGAATACATAGAAAAAGACGCACTTGTGCTCTGCTTGGATCTGCACGGCTGCCGCTTCGATTGCAGCTTTCAAAGTTCCACCCCTCTTAGTCAGATAAAAAACAGACAATATAATATATAAGAAACTGATGAAGCACCAAATAAAAAAGGTCCGTCGCCTCAATTGAGCTTTGACGCTTTGCCACTATCGTTAATTAATTAAACACCCATAAGAATTAACAGTTTTGCTACCTGACAGTCCCCACGATCGAACTGAACGGAGACTCTGCCTCAAACCGGAGAAAATCAGCGCGAAATCTAGCGACCACCGGTCGTGAAGAACTGCCTGAAACCGACAGCTGCAAAATCGACGCCACTACAAAATCCTGTTATGCGAGGAGGTGTAGCGTTGGAGTTTACAGTGGAGTGCGAGGAAGATGTTTAAGATGATGCACGCGTGAAAATGGCGACGTGTTTGGCTCTAATTGGCTAATGGCTTGTTTAGATCGAAAGCACAATGAGTTGGAAGATGGAACAAAGAAGACGACTGAAGAGCATTTTGGGTTTCTTTTTTTGCTTGAGAAGATGAAATGTAACAGACGAAGGTGTAGAGCATTTTATGTAGCATTTTATGTAGTGACAGATTTTATTATTTGAATATACACAATCTTCGACCATATTAGTCAATAAATTAAAAAAATTATATATTATACATTTATCGAGATACTGATATTCTCCCACGTGGTTATCCATCACCGTAATTTTAATAGGTAAGTTAACAACATCAATACAAAACACGTGTAAAGACATTATATATTATAGCATATACTCATTGATATAATATATTATACAAAAAATGGTACTGACACGTTTCAAAACTTCCTCAAAAGTAATAATACACTTTGGAAACGTAACTGTCCCACTCCCACCGCAAAAATTATTCATTTCATGCGTACAACATCAAGTATGGCCTGGAACATATAATTGCAAGTTTCACATCATAATTATTGAACTAAGAAAATGACCGGTAACCTACGTTATAAACGGGCCGAATTCCCTCTTTTAGAATAGTAGTAGATTAATGCACTGCCCCCTAACTACACTGCACTGCACTGATCTAAACAACACTTGTAATAATCTGACCAGGAATTTGCACGCCTATCTAACTATGTGGCTGTAATATGTTGCAACAGATAATAATTCTACTAACAGTAAGTATTGCATACACACAGACACATATCAGATGGATAGATTGATTGCATTATTTAATTGTGGGGCGGTGAGTGGTTGTGCCGACGTGGACTAAAAGTGCAGAAAAAGGTCGCTCGCAACCACCTCAGCTGAGATTTATTAAATTACAAAAAAATCACAATATATATATATATAATTATATAGTA
This sequence comes from Craterostigma plantagineum, assembly GCA_027422505.1. Taxonomy (NCBI): domain Eukaryota; kingdom Viridiplantae; phylum Streptophyta; class Magnoliopsida; order Lamiales; family Linderniaceae; genus Craterostigma; species Craterostigma plantagineum. Next base: position 1,874,751 of record JAPQWV010000110.1, read on the forward strand.
GTCATGATAAATTGTCACGATCGACCTCCTTCTCATCCACACCAAATGTAAATCACAAATAAATAAAGAAAAAATCCACCACATGTCCTGCTTCTTATCTAATAATCCACGACTCTTGGCTTTACTTTGAGAGGTAGATAGATATTTAGGGTGGTCTCCTTTGTGTGAATATCCTTCCCCGACATGAAAGTGAGGATTTATTCAAGACTATTTACTATTAATAAGTATTGTCATAAGAAGACCAGCAGTTTACTTACAGATCTAAGTCGCTGCAAGATATTTAAGTGCGCTACAGAAAACATGAGAGGTCTTGTTGGGAGTAGGTATTAGTTTAATAGCACGGTGTGGGATGGGATCCATTTATATATTTTATGGCCAAGATTTGATTTTTAACGTTGACCCTTTACCAAATGCCTATCAGTAAGGGAACTGTACAGTCATTATGTCCCTCAATCAATTTGGTTAACATATTCGTTCAATTCGTACATCAATTATGAAAAAAATTCAAGATTTAGTGGCAATTCAATAGTTCAAAAGGCCATGCTCCAATTTCGTTTTTCATAAATGGCCATAAATTATTATCTTACCGAAGTCTGATCCGTGATTGAAAGATGAAATACCAACAATTTTCAGCCACGTGGATCGAAAAAGTGGGCCAAAAGTGAGCCAAAAAGCGCAAAGTGTTGTAGCTTGAAAAGTCGACGTGTCCTCACCTCTCAGCCACAAGGTTCCATTGATGCAAAAGGACCTTCAAACAGTCGAGAATTTACGCCTTTGTGCCACGTAACGTGTCACCATAAATCCATCTCCCATCCATTATATACCATTACCAATCGCAGAACCATTTATTTTACTAGTTTTTCTCTTACCCTTTTCTTTCCCCACTCCTCTAACCTATACTAAATCAGACATACGATCTCCTTTACAGTTGGTTTTTGTTGGGGTAAAGTCCATCGCAGCTTGAGTCCCAGTTTCTTACCTGTTTGTGGGAACTGATTATTTCGATTGATCTTCCTTTTTTTGGGTGTAAAAAAAGGGCATAAAGTTCTCATCTTTTTCTTCTTCAAAAAGGCGTAAAGGGTCGTAATTCTTTCTGGGTCACGAACAGAGATGTTCAGTCGTTTCTTACAATTTGGTTAATCGGTAATTTCGAGTTTTGAGCTTCATCGAATCTGTATTTCTTTCTGAGGAAGATATCAGTGGCAAGCTTTTCTAGGACACATCGATGGTTTCTGTCTCTGTGACTATGCAGGTGAGTTTCTGCTCAAGATCCAATCTTCTTTACTTATATTGAATTGGTCCACGAGTGGTACTTAAAAAATGTTATGATTTAATCTTGATTTGCTTTTTTTCTTTTTTCCATCGCAGGAGAAACAAGTAGGCACTGGTTCGGGCAAGCAGGTTAATCATGGAGATGATAATCTGCTTCCAAAGGTTGTTCTATTCGAAATAAAGCTAGATTTTGAATTAGGACATGATACTTAACTACGTCTTTTTTACATTTGTGTTACTAAATAATTTCATTTGGACAGGCGAGGAAGCCATATACTATAACCAAGCAAAGAGAGAGATGGACCGATGAGGAGCACGAGAAATTTCTTGAGGCGTTGAAGCTCCACGGCCGGGCTTGGAGGAAGATCGAAGGTATGTTTCAAAACAATCATGCTGTGATTTTGATCGACGTACGTCTCTTCTCTTAGATCTTTATTTGCTTCTTTCTGAATCTGTTTTAGAGCATGTTGGTACAAAGACAGCCGTGCAAATAAGAAGCCATGCTCAGAAATTTTTCTCCAAGGTTTTACCGATCTTATTACATCCCCCGATAAGAACAAAGAAAAAAAAAAACAAAAACACACCATTCTCTGACGCACATCGTTAAAAAAATCTATAAAATGCCCGCCTTTGTCGAGGTAAGTCATACATACCTCTTATGACCCCTTGATGAGTGCGTGCATTTATTTGCATCGAACTGTCTTCGAAAAACTGAATGTCTGAATTGCCCGTCGTTTCCTGTATAGGTCGCTCGTGATCCTAATAATGGTGGTGAAGACGAAAACTCGAAGCCAATCGAAATCCCGCCCCAAGGCCTAAACGAAAGCCAATGCACCCTTATCCTCGTAAGAAGATGGCTACAGCAGCCATCAAGAAACCTAGGACGACTATCTCGATACCTGCTGCTGGTAATAAGCAGACAAGCTCATCATCATCTTCATCATCTGCTGCAGATTTGTCTCCTAATACGTCTTCTGAGATTCATGGAAGTCTATCGCCCATTTCATCCGATCTTTCCCTAAGAGTCGGTTGCAGCAGTTTTGGGTGTGAGGCGCTGCCAATTTCATCATCGGATGACGACGACGAAGACTTGTCATCATTAGCTTCCATGCAAAGTTTGAAGCTTTTTGGGAAGACTTTGGTTTTTTCTGGCGATCAGAGGTCGTCGATGGATAGAAACGAGTCATGGCTGACACTGTGCAGTGGGATATCACTTTCGACCCCTGAGATTCTCAGTCCAACGCCAGTCAAGGCGTACTTCAAATATAACGAAGGATCGAACGAAGACGTGTCGAACAACGAAGAAAGATCGATGACTCTTGTATTCGAAGGGCAGGTGAATAAAATTTTGGGCAGTAGAATATCGGCTGATTCCTTGAAGGGCTTCGTACCGTACAAGAGATGTTCGACGACGGATCAAGATTCGCCAGGCGAGAGAGAGCAGCAGCGTATTCGCCTGTGTACTTAGAAGCATTCGTTCTATGCAGAAAAATTCGTAAGAAATTTCCCCATGTATTTTTGTGTTGTAATTGTGGCAAAGATTCCTGTTTGTTTGTGTATGCAATAATTTTTTTGTTTTGTCAGATCAGAGAAACATGACTTATGGACACGTGAGATACCCTACAAACATGACGATGGTCAATAAATGGACACTCTGAATGATCACTTTCACATGTGAATTAAAAACTCGTTTAGATCAAAAGTCCAATGCAGTGCTGAGGTTTCTTAATTTAGAAAGCCATGTTGTTTCTTCTTCTTCTTCTTCTTCTTCTTCTTCCTCCCTTCACAACAGTCACTGGGCAGCATGTAGCATTCTGCACCACATGGTTGCTCACGCTTCCGAGTATAACCCCTAACGATGTAATAATTAACAATCAAACAAAAAATAGTAAAAATGTAACAAAGTATCACAAAGAAAGATCATGTTATATATCCTCTTAATGGCCCCCAAACCTCTGCTCCCATGAACAAGCGATTCTTTGACACATCAGTTTCTTTAAGCTCCTCCCATGGAATCAATGCTGCATATATATATATAGATATTGGGACGATATACATGAATGATATGGCGAATATTACGTGACCCAGTACGAGATAAAAGCTGCTTATTGGCGCTGCTATGATGATGATGATCAGCTGCTTTGGGTGAGACAAGATGGATCAAGACAAGTTCATCGCCCACTTCGATCAGCTTACTGATTGCCCAATAAAGGAGCGACTTTGCTCGTGTCTGAATAGTCCATCCCAATTCCTACACAACGTGTCTGCTTCTTGTTTGCCATGTCTGCACAATATCAGATGATGAAATTTCTTATTAACGTTTTTCCGCCACTTGGCCTTTGTTATGTTTATGCTTTGGGCAACTTGGCCATGGCGGTTTTAGATTCTGGCTGGACAGCACTTATTGGTTTGTGAAAAATGATTAATCAAACCATGTTGGATTATGCTGTGTTTGACTATATACATAATATAGAAGGAATGAATGATTGAAGAGGTTAACTATTGTGTTTTACTTGGACTCCTTCACGTAGTTTGGAATGAGGGGATCATTTCATAGCAGATGACGAAGGTTTTATATATAACTCAGATTGAATGGAGAGATTATTTTGAGTTCGAGTTTGAGAGAGAGAATATGAAACGATTAAGTTGACAGTTAGCACTTAGCAAGAGGAGGTAATAAATATCCATCCTTCCTTCGCACGGGAAAAAAAAATAAAAATAAAAATCTAGTAATTAACAAAAAATGAAGTTAGATGGAGACCGGCGTTGACTGGGACTCGACGGCCGTTGACTCAAGTCTGTTCTCTCTCCTCACATTCTTATTGCAGATCCTTTTCTCGATTCAACAGCACTTCTGATCTTACTGCACTGAACTGAACGGGGAACACACGATCACTGTAATGAAGGAGGCATCATTGTACGTCGTCTTTGTGATATTTTTGGGGTGCACCGTAGCTTTGGTGAGGTCGGACGCATCGAATCACAAGTACAAGCTGGGGGAAGCTGTTCCTCTTCATGCAGTTAAAGTCGCCCCCCTATCGTAACCCTAGGTTGGATTTTGCCGCCTTAATTAGTTTTTTTTTTTTCTTTCCGACGAGTATGTATCATCTGATGATATTGAAATGCTGTTGGAAATTTTGGTTTGCTGTCCATGTAGTTCACCTTTCTCTTATAGATAATATGTAACAATAAAGTTACTATTTTTCTTCATATTTCGATGCTCGGTTTGAGTATTTTTCTTGTGCCTTTTTCTCAGTGAAACATACCGTTTTTTCGATCTCCCCTTCTGTTCACCAGGTACTTAGTGGCTTGATTTTCTAGCTTTAGTTTCCGTCTATGGACAAATGCTTGTGTTAAGTGTATGTCCGTTTCATATAGTTGAAATTAAAGATAAAAGTGCATCTCTTGGCGAGTTGCTTGGTGGAGACCGTGTGGTTGATGCTCCATACAAGCTAGACTTCTTAGTCGATATAGATGCACAAGTCGCCTGCAAAAAGAACCTTTCGAGTAAAGAAGTTTCCAAGTTCCGAAAGGCAGTTAAAGAAGATTACTTTTTTCAGATGTACTTTGACGACTTGCCCGTTTGGGGTTTTCTGGGGAAGGTCGACATGGAGGGAAAATCTGATGGAAGAGACTATAAATACTATTTATATAAGCTACTCGACTTCGAAATCAGTTACAACAAGGATCGTGTGATTGACGTAAGTGTTCGTATAGGCACCAATGCTCTTGTGGACCTTAACGAAGATAAAGACGTTGAAGTGGAATTCATGTACACGGCCAAATGGAGAGAAACTAATCAGCCCTTTGAAAAGAGAACGGAGAGATACTATCGCCAGAAGATCCATTGGCCGTCGATTACCAACTCTTGCGCCACTGTTCTGCTTATTTTATTCCTTTCGTTGATTCTAATGCGAGTTCTCAAGAACGATTTTGCCAAGTAAGGCCTGCCTTTAGTCATTCTTCCATGAATGTCTAAAGAAAAAGAAAAGATTCCTTTTTTCGAGTAAAAACTCCACTTGTGTTGTCTCTTGTTTTTTGCTGAAGATATACACAGGATGTGGAGACTTCTGTGGACACAGAAGAAACTGGTTGGAAATACATACACAGCGATGTTTTCAGATTCCCTTCCCACAAGTCTCTCTTTGCAGCTGCTCTTGGAAGTGGGATGCAGTTTCTCTTCATGTAAGAACAGGACACCTTTTACTTATGTTTAACTTCCGAAGATTAACCTCTTCCTCTGATTTCACAGGGTTGTGTTTATTTTCTTTCTGGCCGTGGTCGGTGTATTTTATCCTTACAACCGTGGACCTCTCCTGGCCATGTTAGTGGTTATATCTGCTCTTACGTCTGGGATCGCAGGCTATACGTCAGCTTCTTTCTATCGCCAGTTAGAAGGAACACATTGGGCGAGTTTAAGCTTAGCCAATTCTCTCTTTTTTCATGGAGGTATAATCTAAGTTCTTATGCTCGTCTCTCTTCTGCTTCCTTTGCGCAGGTCCATAACATAGTACTCGCCGGGGGCTTATTCTCAGTTCCCCTGTTTCTCACTTTCTGCTTCCTCAACACTGTGGCCATTGCTTACCACACAACTGCAGCTCTACCTTTGGGCACCATTGTTGTGCTCTTCCTTATATGGGCTCTTGTATCATTCCCATTGCTAGTATTGGGTGGAGTCATGGGAAAGAATAGCAAGCTAGAGTTTGAAGCACCATGTCGTACCTCAAATATTCCAAGAGAAATTCCACCTCTTTCTTGGTACCGTAGGACCTTGCCTCAAATGGCCATAGCAGGCGTTTTGCCATTCGCTGCCATATACAACGAGCTATACTATATACTACGTAGTTTCTGGGGCTTCAGTACATACACCAACTATGGCACTCTGTCCGTAGTTTTCGTTATTCTCCTGGTAGTAACTGCCTTCGTTACCATAGGACTGACGTATCTTCAGCTTGCTGCTGAAGATCATCGATGGTGGTTGAGGTATGTACGCATGTATGTCAACCATCGACTTTTTCTTTATTTTATCAAATCGGTTACATCTTCTTCTTTTCCTTTTCTGTTAGGTCTTTCCTTTGTGGTGGATCTACAGGGTTGTTTATTTACGGATTTTGCTTGTACTATTACTACGATAGAACAGACATGAAGGGTTTCATGCAGCTATCGTTCTTCTTCGGGTACATGGCTTGTGTTTCCTATGCCTTCTTCCTCATGCTTGGATCCGTGGGATTTTTTGCTGCTTTGTTCTTTGTGCGTAAAATTTATGGGTCGATTAAGTGCGATTGATAGTAAGTTTACATGATGCTTTTGCCTCTGTTGATCGGTTGCTGTTGTTTCTGTTCTTGTGAATGTAATATATCATCATATGAATGATGAGACAAGTTAAAAATTCCTTCAATGTGAGGATAAGGCACGACATGTCTTAATTGTAAAAGAAATTGTGGTAACGACGAACTGGGGATGATCCACAGCTTATTGTACTTTTTAGTCTCAGAATTTTTTTTTCCCTATTTTCCCTTAGCTATGCATTATTACAAGAAGCAATCAATTCATGACATGACAAGAGTTAGAGAACTGAATTGAAATCTTGATCAGTCTGAACAGGCAAGTTCTCTTTGGACGAAGTCAAGAGACGCAGTTTCCATGTCTGTAAAAACTTGGCTCGCGAGGAATCGTCAAAGGCCTTGTCGATCTGCAATATGTGCATTTAGTTTAGTAGGCAATAATTGAATTTAATTTAGGAATAATCTTATATGAAGTAGTTGATTAGTGCCTCTGTGGTAGGAATGGTTTATCAAAGAGAGGCATCAACTGAGCTCTGGGAATCATCTCCTTTCTAAGCGTTTGAATCTCTTCATCTTCTATTACCTGATTATCTTAGACAAAATCCATTTCATTGCATTCCTTATCCGAAAAACATAAGATCGGTTGAGACAGCTTTAAATGTAACCTTAAGCACTTTCTCGACTTGTTTCTTGTATCGTTCCATGATGCGCAGCTTGATGTCAACCTGTATAATTTTCTTGCATCAGCAGTAATATAATTTCTACCTTTGAATCACAGAGACAGAGGAGAGAAAGAAACTTACTGAAGAATTGAAAATAGCACGCTGTTCCGCTCTTTGCTTTGTGTGAAGCGTGAACTCCACGGGCGTTGTGTTCTCTTTGATCCAAGATTTGCCGAGGACCTAAGTCATTGCAACATGTTATAAGAATCTCACTGAGTTAGTTGCATGAAGAAACAAGAATTCAATAAATGAAATAGTTCTTGGTGGGCAAAGAGAAGAATGTGACTAAAGAGAGCAGCAGAGCAGGTATTAGTTATTCTTCTTGCCTTTTGAGCAGATTTCCTCGTTGGGTTCTCCATAATTATTCCTTAAGCCGCCCGATTAGGTAAATGCTTCGTCTGCTTAGTTACAAAACCTTAATATATATATAAAGTACACGTGTTGTTGTTATTAAACATGTTTGGAGATTTGGTATGTTGTGTCATGATTAGATCAATCACTTGCTGTTGCGACATCATCGGCATGTTCGGATAATCCTATGCTTTTCCTTCACCAACCCAAACCTTCTGATTAAACTTCTCTTTCATCACTCTTACAGTTTTCACTAGAAGGGATTTCCGTGTTTCTGGAAGAAGATTACACACTATTCAGAAGCACTCTGTCTTTTGAGTTCATTGTCCTCAGTTACTGGACAATCATCCAAGAACAAACTTGACAAGCCATATGAACAGATAGGAAAGTTACAGTTTTAGCGTCATCAACCAAGATCGAGTCAAACAAGCATTATCTCTGTT